>JAIPRM010010812.1:0-13444 GCA_025469315.1 Stegophylla sp. TES_Ste_2020
ATTTAGAGGGGGGCTGTGGGTGCTCGAGCACCCCCAGTCACATCAACCTCACTACACAAAATTATATAAAATTATTAATTGACTGAAAAATATGATATATTTTTTTAACGCAATCGCTTGGCACATTTGCGTGAAATTGAAATACAATAAAATGTAGATAAATAAATGTATTATAAAAAAGCTGGACATATTTCTCACCATGGGCTTTGTTCGATCCTTGGGTGGAGTTTGTAGGCATGTTAAATTTTAAAGAAACGAAATTTTAAACTTTAAAGGCATTTTCGTCAACGTTTGAGTAGTTTTTCCAAAACTTTGAACAAACTATTGAAAATTTTGAAAAATTCTAATTCATAAATTTGCTGGTCGAAATGTATGCACAAGAATTTTTATATGAAAAAATAAAATAAACATCATTGTTAAAACACTAGCTTCTTCACCCCACTCGGAATGTAAAACGTAAAATAAACTGAGTAGATCATTAATAAATTAAACAAATGAAGTGATTATGTATTAAATGTTTTTTTGTAATAGATATATAAATATATAATTATTATAAATAGAGATTTATATTAAGGTGTAATTAGTAGTTAACTGCTATTAGTATTTAGGTAGTTCTATTGATCGAGCACATGATTTCTGGATTCGCGCCTTGGGTGGGTACATTATTGGTTTGGAAATTTTAAACCCACGGTAGCGTATAAACGGAGTGTTATTCATTAGAATAACTTGAAAAAACATTTTTTGGGGGAGGCTAATATGTTTATTTGATTGATTTAGCCCTGAAAAAAAAGCATTAACCTTGTAATTCTCAAAAATTCTTAGGGGCTATGAGTAGTTTTGAAGGGGCTTAGTCCCCTCAAGTCTCCCTCTAATTGCGCCTATGGTGTTAGTATACAATTGCGCGTTATGACGTGGTCGTGATTTTTTCGACCGATCTATTGTGTGAAGTGTCCACAAAAAACGACATAATATAATAATATATTTCGCGTTTATACGTACAATATATCATGACACTATGGTGTTGGTTCGCGATGTGATCGTCATAAACAAAATATATTATTCGCGCGTACCTATATTATTATTTTCACACACACACACACACACACACACGTTTTGTGTTTCGCGGAATTTGACACAATTTCGGCGGCGTTTGAATAATATTGTTATTACACACCGCTGCGGACGACAGTCGTATTTGATTGTCGTTATTAATTTCGCACACCCGTTATTTTCGTATCGTATAATAAAATATATACCCGACCTAACCTCTTCTGCGCGCGCGATATAACTTCATTAACTGTAATTATTATATACCACCGCCGCCGAATTGTGTTGGTGTAAAATCGTCCGTAACCTATATTTCCGTAATGTAGGGTAATTTCCGTAGATTTCCGTTAAAAAACACTCCGGAACAATAATAATAATAATAATAATATAATTGAGACGAATTAGCGGTCGTCCGACGAACAGTGTATTTATTTATTGGAAATGTTATATAAGCGCGTCTTCGAATTATTATACGTACACCCGTCGAAAATGATTTAACCGCTGCAGTAGTATGAAATGTTTTTTTGTTTTTTCTATTTCGTGTTCGCGGATCAATAAATTGCCATTTTTACTTCTATAACACTGCAGCAGTAGTGATTTGATGTGTTCAATAATAATAATTAATAACTATTGCGGTCGAAAATGTTTGATTTCGCTGTCCCCTCGAACGCAACACAATAGTCGATCCGAACGAGTAATAATAATTATTATTATTATAACTATTATTATTACGTTTTTATTAATTTCATCTGTGATCCTCTCCGTCACGTAAATCTCGAATCTATAACCTCGCGCCGGACAATACCGTAATAACTAGGTCGAGGATTTTCACGAAAAAAAAATTCAAAAATATTTTCAACGATCGTAGTGTGCATGTAATAATTATTTATCAATTCTGATACAAATCTCGACGGTTAAAATAATAACACCCTTTTACGTCCGCGTCATTTAACGTATTTCCTACACATAACAATAATATTATAGGCAACGGATTCTACGTTGTAAACACGTCATGTTTTCTATTGAACTACATGATCGTTAGTCTGATACAAAATGTGTACCAACCAACCAAAAATATGAACCCAACTTAGATCATTTAATCATTCTAATCGAAACGAGAACGATTTTATTTAACTAGTTTCTACATACATTACAAATGAAGTGAAGTAAAATAAAGTATAGACATGAAAGTCAGACATATTTCACACCATGGGTATTCTTCACTCCTTGGGTCAGACACTATTGGTCGGTGTGTTCAAAATGACTAATGTTATTGTTCTATATATTTACATACTTTGTTCAGAATCTTATTCTTGAGAAATTTAGTATTGTTTCTTTAAAATTCGATACACCCACCATAAGTATCTAACCCGAGAAGCGAAGAATTCCCATGCTGTGCGGCTTTCTTGTCTATACATTACAACTAGACTTGTGAACTTGTATATAAACTTTGTTAAATCGATATCATAATTTTCATGAATGTAAAAAATAGAAAAAAACCTTACAAATGAGTTAAAGCTGGACATGAATTTAAATTCTTTGAAATTTCAAAATCCAAATTCCATTTTAGATTTTGGATTTCAAAAATAAATTCAAAAATATTTTCACTTTAGATTTTGAAAATAATATTTTTAAGAATTTTTTATTTGTTTTTGAAATATCATTGTAATTATGTTGATTTTTGATTAATAAGTTTTTAACAAGTAATCACATTTTATATTTATAAATAATTAATTTTTTTATTTTTATATCGGTGCAATTAATAAAAATAAAAGAATAATTGACAATCGTATTATAGCAGCCAGTTAATACAGTTATTAGGTATAAATTAACTATGACCATTTAACAGAGACTATTAACATTTTCAGTTATTATACGAATGTTTAATTTATTTTAGATTCTGAACAAAGTGAAGAAGCTAGTGTTTTTACAATGATGTTTATTTTTATTTATTTTTTTTTTTTATTCTTCTTTTTTATTTTCTGTAAACACTTTTTCGTATAAATATACTTATCCAAAAGTTTCGATCAGCAACTTTTTGAAACCAGTTTTGCCTCTAATCTGTACTTTAAAGAGGTTATTTTTTGAATTCCTCAAATCTTATTTTTTTTTTTTTTGAAAAAAAAACTACCGAAATTTGAGAAATAATACTCGGACCCATCATTTTTTGATCCAAACTTTATGAAAATTTAACATAGGTATACAATAATATGAGAAACATTTTTGCGCAAGAAAATTTTGAAAATGTGGAAAAAAAAATTTTGTAACACTTTTTTTTCTCATTTAATTTTCTTTTCCTTTATTTATTAGATAAAAAAAAAAGTAAAGTAAAATAGAGTTAGTAAAGTAAAATAAAGTAAAGTATAGACAAGAAAGCCGGACATAATTCGCATTACGGATATTCTTCGCTCTTCGGGTCAGATACTCATGGTGAGTGTGTTGAAAATGACGACTATTATTGTTCTTTACATTATTAACTTCTTCCGTTCAGAATCGTATTATTGAAGAAGTGATTTATCGTTTCTTTAAAATTCTACACACCCACCAATAGTATCTGATCCGAGGAACGAAGAATACCCGTGAACTGAAGTATGTCCTGCTTTCTTGTCTATACTTAACATTACTTTTTTATAATAATTATTACTTCATTCATATTTATAATTAAAAATAAATTTAATAAATATTTTATTCATGTAGTGTTCTGTGTTGCATGTTTATTATTTTATATTCAATTAAGAAAATATTAGAACATATATTTGACTATTTAAAATGTACAATTGTATTTTACTATAATAATTTACAAATATATGTCTAAATTTTTTTTTTAATTATAATAAATTATAGTGTATACTTCTATAAATCAATCGCTATTCTAATTACCTAAATTTTAAACATACTATGTACAATAACATATTTTATAATTAGTTTGATTATTACACCAAAAACATTTAAATACTTTTTAAAATAGTACAATAAATAATTATAAAAAAGGCGTTGATTAAAATGAATTAAAAAAATAAGAAATTTTTTTTTTTTGATAGTTCAATAATTTTATTGTTAAGGTTGTCAATATAATTTTTAGGGTACGGAGTTTGGTCTTTTGGAATTCAAAGTCACGTATTTTAAATATTTTGAACTTGGATTTTCAAAATAAATTTTTGAGGTATTTTGCCAAGCTTTGACTACGTGAATTTAAGTAGTCGCGTTAAATCCACGTGTATGTTTGTGTTCTTAAATAAAAGTCAAATTAAAACTTTAATAGAATAGGTTTGATTGAAAGCGAATTTTCGTTTAAAATAGTTACTAAACGAAACGATTACAAGTGATGGGAAAATCGTGTACCTACTGCTCGTGTTGTTCATCAACTGCACAGCGAATAGACCATAAAAATCGATTTCAATAGAGTCTGTTTTTAATCTTCATACATTTAATCGATATTTACTCATTTTGGATCTCTTATTAGATTTTAGATTCTGAACGAAGTGAAGAAGCTAATGTTTTTGCAATAATGTTTATTTGTTGCAAAGAGGCTTGTGCTTACACAATGAAGTTATTTAAATTTTTTCTGTGTACACGTTTTCGTACTTTTTGCTCAAAAGCTTCGTATACTTGCTCAAAAATTTCTATCAGTAACTTTTTGAATCAGATTTCTGATCTAGATTGTAGAAAAGTTATTTTTTGAAATTCTTAATAGTTTTCCAAAATTGGGGAAAAATTATACAAAAGTTGACAAAATCACTATTAGAACTGATTTTTTTTTTCCAAACTCTATCAAAATTTAAGTATAGATAGGTAATAATATATCTTTTTTCATATTTATATTTATATTATTTTTTCTCTACCTATTACGCGTAAAAATGGGAGTGATACTGGGCTAGGGCATTGGAAAGCAGCCGCCATTCAACTAAAATAAAAATACTCAAATAAAAATAAATCATTTAATGTTGAGCATTTCAATCACGTCTATTAAAATAGACAACTTTCGTGAACTGAGCAATTTTTTCTATTAATGTTTTCACTTACGAGATTGTGTAACTACTATTGTGATGTTACCCACACAATGTTCACCTTTAGTTTACGTATGTTTTTCAGAAACCTATTTCCCGAATGATCGTTTTCCCGAAAGACCATTTCACGAAAACTAAAATCCCAAATTCAATTTTCATCTTTTCGCCGAACGTAGAACCACCGTTACGAATTCCCATAAAACGTCAGCAAAGGCTAGCACAATCACTTCAGCCTTTTAATTGGATAAAGCACCACGTAGAGCTTTATTTCGCATTCCATACTGTCTTATAGAATTGATAAGTACGAATTATTAATTTTCCTGGAATCTCGATAGCACATATTTTCGGGTGGTATGTTCTTATTATATTATTAATTTATTTGACTAAAATTCTCTACTACATTTTTAACACCAGGGCTTAATTTTTAAAAGTGAGAATCAGTTCACCTAATTATGTTATAGATTGAGGACTCAGTTTACCGACTCCGCTCGAAATTTCCCACGCGTATATATGTTTTATCCAAATTAAATAACATTTGGAGGAATCTTTTATTGCTATTCTACTTTAACGATCCGTGATTTTATCTTACAAGCCTTAAATTCATAACCTCAATAACAAACAGCATAATATCATCAGAAATTACATTTTTCTCACGTGACAGTTGTTTGACGCTACACATTTCTTTCACCGAGTCTTCGTTAATTTTTTTCTTTTCTTTCCTTTATGTTATTTTCTCAGACAATAAAACTGTCTGCGCTCAACATGAAAAGTCAAATCAATCTTTAAACTATTCGATTTAACCGCGGAAAAATATAGACGTGTCTATTTTAAGTAACAAAAATAACTAGGATTTACAGAACAGTAAAATATAAACTCAATATGGTCACGATCAGTGTTGAGCAATGGTTACTAAAAAATTATCTAAATCAAGACAAAGATAATTGAACATATTTTTTTGAACTCCTTTTCTTTATATACTTTTTTAATAACATAATAAGATAAAAATTAAAGATAAAAGATGACTATAATTATTTACCGAGATAGGTATAAAGATATATTTCTTATCATATTGATTTATAGTTAAAAATATCTATAATACACCAATAGCATTGTATAATATACAAAAATGAAGTGATTAGAAAAATATTATTTGCAAAATTATACACTAAACAATAAAATGTTTATTTCTAAACTATATAGAAAACCCCATTTAAATTTCTAAAATTTGTATCGGAGATATATTTATTATTTAAGTATACGTTTGTTAATCTGACATACCTAACTGCATTAAGTGGTATTTCACTTTACTAATGATTATTATCATTTGAAAAAAAAAAAAAAAATTAAAAAAATTAAATTTACTTATCTAGACCATTGAGTACAAATGACACAATTAATTATCTGAGATAATGAATCAAGTAAAACAATATATATATATATATATATATTGTTCAAAATGTTTTTTCAAAAATAATTATATAGCACTACGAAGAAAATCACTTGGTACTTTACGCTTTTCAAAATTAATGATCGAGTTCTTCGTGCGATAAGTCGAAATGAAAATTTTCATTCGTGTTGTCAACGATATTTTAGATGATGTACAACGGATAAACGTTAAGATTGTAGGCATTACTTTTGTTTTTTGATAATTTATAGTTTATTTTCACAACATCGATTTCCTTTGTTCCGAGAATATTGAAATCAGGTGTTTTCAATATTCTCCGCAAACTTTTGCAATGCGAATAACGAAAAGCGTTTTCCAATTTTAAAATATATCGAGTTAAAAAGCCACTGCTACTTTTGATGTATTTATACTCAGTTTATCTTTCTAATAAATCTGTAACGTTTTCTATTGGTTTTTTCGGTCGAATAAGATGAGAAATTAGAATTAGATTGGGAAAGAAAGTCATATCCTTACATTATTATTATTTTTTTTTCTTTAATCGCTCAACTTCACGTTTTGATAAACTGTACAGAGACAAACCTAATGACTTATTTATTACGTGACATCAGTACAAAGAGCTAGACGTAAGTAATTACTAAATTTACTCGTGCAACTGACTACTTACCAAAACGGTAACTTATATACAAATTCCCAGGAGAAGGGGGATGGATAGTTCGTCAAACTAAACTATTTTCATTTGGTTATTTATCAAGGAAATAGAAAATTGGACATCAATATTTCCTCTAGTTAAATAAATAGGGTGTTTCAGAATCTTTTAAATCTTTCTAGGAGCTTCTGCTAACCAAGTTCGTGAATAGATAATGCACCAAAATATTCGCCATGAAATAATCTACCTAGGTACCAAGTTTGATAAAAAGTGGTTGAATCATTTTTATTTTATGTATGTTAATGTGTGTAATTTTAGGTAAAACTAATGATTTCGTCGAAATACTAATGTCAAACGGTTATAGAAAAAAAGTCGAAAAAAAAATTAAGTCTTAATACTAAAAATTTAAAATTGTATTACATTAAAATTTATAAAAAATGAGAAATTTTCAATATTTTTGAAATGTTATAACTATCTCAAAATTGATTAAATGTTTTTAAAATTTTTATGAAGTATTTTTATGACCATTTTTAGTAGTTTGTAAAAGTTTCAAGTTTCCAATTATATTATTTTTGAAGTTATATTGAAAAATATTTTTAAATTTTATGAGAATTCCGATAGTAGCATATTTTGTCAATTTTTCAACAGATTTTCCGAGTTTTTGAAAAATGTATTGAAGAATTTGAAAAATAACCTCTTTAAAGTACCATTTGGGTGTGATTTCGTACACAGAATTACTGATAGAAACTTTTATACAAGTATTTTTATACAAAAAAGTGATCACAGGAGAAAAAAAATAAAAAAGTGTTTACAAAAAGAGAAAAAATTGTGTACTTAAAAATTACTTATAAGTGTAAATAAGCCAAATGGCTATGAGTGGTATTGAGGGAACTTAGCGTCCTACTCCCAAGTCTCACCTAGTTGCCCCTATGTTTTTAGGTATACCCTACCTTCAACCCCTGCCGAAATATCTTTCATTCATCACATGAACGGTTTGTTAGCATTTATTGTTGAGTATACAAATTTACATGTATTACAGTTTTAATATCATTTAAATTACATTATTAAATCACAGGTGCCCCTCCCCCCTTTTTATTGATCAAAATTTTGATTTATATTGAATTCAATACAATTTTGATAAAATTGTCAATATATACAACTTTAATATAATATATATGTATAAGTTATTATATTTATTTTAAAATGCCTTAGTCAAATATATAATAAACTAACAATTATTCATAAAAAATATCCTCATTTTAAGTGTTGTTTAATAGAAAAAATATAATACTTAGTTTATATAGGCAAGGAAATAAATAAAGGTATTTTATAACTGGTAAATTTTGTTTAATAACCAACCTTTAAATATACATAAAAATATTATATATATATACATATATATTTATAAGTTAATTTGCATTGTAGAATAAGTAAATCATCTAATGCTATAATCACCGCCCTTGTACTAAATAAGAGTTTATTTTGAAACATCCAATAAAAATAATGATTTAATTTGAATGTGAAAATCGTAAAATCTTATTACGTAAAAACTATGGTCGAAAAAAAAAATGTAAAATACTCATTTTTGCATGGTTTATGTAGTCGATAGACTACATTGACTATAATTAGCTCGTTGTTTCTTCACCAATTATGTCTTCAGTCTACAAAAAATTACATGTTTGTAGAAATGTAATTTTTAAGAGTGGTTTTTACGTTTTAAAATTTTCCAATCTCTCTCGAATAACGAATAAAATCATTAATTTCTCTGCAAGGTTAGGTTACTGCAGGGTTGTTTAATAGTGTAATAATAAATAAAATATAGATAGTTAAAACTAGTGAAAATTGTGTGTTTATGTGTGAGGAAAAGTAAGAAAAAACTTTAACCCCCCCCCAAAAAAAAAAAAAAAAATCCTGAGTGCACGCTTAGGTATTCGTAGTTACGTGCTCTAGGTACTTGTTTATAGAACAATTGTTGAAATGTTAATGAGATCGAGTTAACTGTAGAATTTTTTTAATTTTATATATGTATAATACATTTATAGGTATTAGAATATTTTTTTAAATATTAAATACATTTGTAATATACATATTTTTAATTTTCTAACCTCCAATAAATTAATTTAAAGTTAATTTTATAGTGCATTTTCTCAAGTTATTTTCGTAATATTTTAAAGGACAATTTTGGAGATTTTTTAGAGCGTAAAATCCCAGATCTAGTCATCACAATTACGAGTTAGAATAGCTAAAAAAAAAAAAAAAATATTTCGTTAGATTTCGGTAGAAAATATGTCACAACGATATTTTTCATTCGAAACCAATCGCGGGTATTATTCGTCAAATTGTTGTTTTAATAATTCGTTTCGAGGTGCTTCTGTGCTACCTTCATGACCAGGTAGTCAGTAAATTGTATACGTTTTCCCGGTATTGCTGGTCGCGAATAACGAAAATAAATTACAAAACAGCCTTGCGCTACCGTGCAGATGTGTTTCGTGATTATATTACATTTTAATTGGATATCAAATAGGTACACACAACTACTGCATAGAGTATGCGGTAAAAAAAGGCCGACTTCATTAAAAAAAAAAAAATACTAATAATAATAATTAAATAAATGAAAAAAAAAAAAAAAAACGTTATTTCTCGTATTGGCTGTGCTGCGTATGATGGCAAAGGGAAAGGGTGAGAGAGAGAAACTCAATAAACGACAATAGAGGTCGCAATGTTATCAGAGAATGGTTTTTGGTAATAATGGAAATAGTAATAACAACGGTGGCCGGTGTACGCGTACACGTCGGAAAAACATATTTTTAATAATGTTCAATACATTATATTATTATTACTATTATTGTATTATGTGTCGGTGGCTGACCAAAATCCGTTTCGTCGGATAACAATAAGTATATAATTATTAACATCGTGATTGGTGTGGGAAGCCCGGTGAGGGGGGTACATGTTCATTTGAAATTTTCGTTTTCGTTTATTTTTTTCCGAGAGATTTGTGGTAAAACATTCAAATTTCGGTCGTATGTTTTTAATAATTAGTATTCAATTTATTAAAATTTTATAATAACTAAGGTTTTGACCAATGCATTATAGAAGTTCTATCATAATGTTTATTATCATTATTTATGTTAGTGTACGATTTTTCTGTACTTCTATTTTATATTCCAGTAAATCGATTAATTTCTATACGTAGAATATTATGTTTTTAAGTCATTCGTTTATTTTTCTCATTTTCAAATCAATGTCTATTCGCAATTTCTAACTATTACCTATGAGTTTATAAGATATTTTTTTATTATTTTAATTAAATATGATGACAATTTACAAATAGTTTTAGTATGTAATAATTGTAAAAGTAAAAATTATTTTTACCTTCAATTTTAACACAATACGAGTGTATTTATGTCAATTTAAATGTATTATATCTAATTTAAATGCAATAAACGTTCATTGATTATAAATAGTAAAATATAATATTATTAATGACTTGGAACAGCGTTTCTCAACCGAGCGTACGGAGACCCGTAAAAATTTTAGGTGGTTTACTAAAAAAGTGTAATGGCATTAAAAGTGGAAATTGTTATAATTAATTTAAATGGTTTGTTATTTGTATGCATTTCTTAAAAATAAATCTTCCCTCACCTTTTGGGCTGACGTAATCACATCTTCAATAAAACAATTCTAAATGGAGTTTCAGTATTTCAAGACAATTTTACTTTAATGTTATAAGGTTTATAAATATTACAAAAAAAAAATATATGTATATATATATATATATATTGTACTCAGCCAGTTTTATATCCCACTAATAACTGAGAACAGGAAAAAAAGAAAGAAATTACTGAAACGAAGTTTTTTTTCACATCTTTAACATTTTCTGGTATCAAAAAAATTACTCATATTTTTGCTTGTCTATATTTAAATTTTTATGAAGTTTAGAATATTAAATGATAATTTTTAGGGAATTTTTTGTTAAATTTTACGTAGTTTATCCAAATTATGAAAAAATTATTGAGAATTTTAAATAATAACCTTTTAAAAGAACCATTCGAAAGCAAATTGTCATTCAATAAGTTGTTGGTGTAAACTTCTGGACAAGTATTTCCATATGAAAAAATGTTTACCAAAATAATAAAAATAAAAATAATTTGCCATTATTGTAAAATCGAATATTGGAAAATAATATCAAAAAGAAGTACCCGAAGAATTAATACATAAAAAATAGTCCAAGGAAACAATACCTAAAATAAAAACCAATTTTTTTGCATTTAATTTAGATAATTTAAGGTAGTGGTGTATTTAAGACTTTGGGTCGTGGGGGGGAGGTGGGAATATAAAATAATATATAAAGATTAAAGACGAAACAAAGCGAAAAGTTTATAGAAACTTATTAATTCTTAATTCTGAAATTGTATATTTTTATACTTTGATGTAATAAAAACTGTCAAGTAAACAAATGTGTAATGAAAGAATAAAAATCTTTTAAATCTCAGAAACAAACAGAAAAAAGGCAAAAGGGTAGATATATCTTCTTGATCTCTCCCACCCTCTTCCGTCTAAATACGCCACTGATCTAGGGCCCGAATGATCGTTGTGAGTGATAAATATAAAATAAATGAAGTGACTACGTATCATGAAAATAAAATAAATAAATCGAAACATTCATAATAGTAATATGCTATTTCTGAGATTTCGATTTTTAATGTAACGTGAACAAAAAAAAAACGAAATTTCTTTCTAGTATTCCTTCTTTGGGTATTTCTCACGAGAGTATTATTTTCTTTGGTATTATTTCTTGAGGGTATATTATTATTTTCTTGGATATTATTTTCATGGGTATAATTTCAGCGGGTATGATTTCAATGGATATTCTTCCTAGTTTTACCGATTACCATAAAAACAGTAGCTTCTTCGCTCCACGTTGAATCTATAATAGCACAATTTTAATCTAACAATATATAATATAATACGAGATAAATTTATTTATACGCGTATACACATTATGTTGGGTTTATTATTGTTGTGTGTTTTTATATGTAAGCACGTGTGTGTGTACGCATATTGACGTGCGTTTAAATTCGTCATAACGGCACTCGCAATTAAACTGTTTACAGCTGCGGCGTCGGCGGAGATTTAAACTGTCACGAAGTGACGAGAAAAACAAACAAGAGAGACTGCACGAGCCGTGGCGGCGCGACAGTGGAACACGCGAAGGAAGACGAAACCGTTTCTTTTCCATCGTATTTTATGTATTATTATTACGTTTTTTTTCTCCCGTCGAAAATATTATGTATTTTATTCAAAACCGGGAGATCGAATGCAACGGCATCAGCATCAGCAGACTACGCGACCTTCGTTTTAGACCGCATAATGGGGGCACGCGCGATCGCCGGCCGCGGCAACAGACGAGGAGAAAGAAAGAATACAAAAAGACATTATTATTATTATTATTATTATTAATTAATATCATAACTACAATCAGAAGCTATTTACAAGTTTACTGCTTGTGGGATGTCTATGGAAAATTGTCACCCTAATGTACAAAAAATATGAAGAAATTAGGTATTATGTAATACCGATATCAGAGAAGTAATAAAAATAAAATAACTTTTAGTTAAAAAAAAATAATAATTATAAATGCCCAACAATATTAGAATAAATTCATAAATAATAAATGTTATTAAAAAATATTGTTTTATATTAGCACATAAATGCAATGACGGAATCGATGATTTCAGGATTATTTAGATTTTAGGTTATTTTTCACGTGGCACCTATTTAAAATATTATTTTTAAATTTTCGATAAAACCTAAGCAGTATTTTTAATTTTCAATACGTTTTTTGGTTGTTTGTGAAACAGCTCTCGGAAAAATATCCGTAGGTTTAACGTTGACGGGTAGTGATGATGATATTATATAACACGAATGGCCAAATTGTGGCTCGCGAGCCGCATGCGACTCTCGCATTTTGTTTCCTAAACCAACGACTATCTTGTTTTATAATATTGCATTTTTTTTTATTGATCACAGTTTTTTTAATTTTAAATAATTTCGGCCTTAAGTGCGTGAAAATATAATTTTAATAATAAAATAAGATATCTTCATTGTATGAATTAATATTTATTATTTTTGAACTAATGTATTTTTTAGATTCTGAACGAAGTGAAGAAGCTTATGATTTTACAATGATGTTTATTTTTTCTTTCTTCTTTTTTTTTTTTTTTTTCTCTTTCTGTAAACACTTTTTCGTATAGAAATACTGGACCAAAAGTTTCGATCAATATCTCTAAAGAACCGGAATCATACCCAGATGGTACTTTAGAGAGGTCATTTTTC
>JAIPRM010010813.1:0-13444 GCA_025469315.1 Stegophylla sp. TES_Ste_2020
AACTTCCTTCGTTCAGAATCGTTTTACCGAAGAAATGATTTATCGTTTCTTTAAAATTTAATACGCCCGTCAAGAGAATACCATCCGTCGTGCGAAGTACACCCATCGTGCGAAGTATGTCCGGGTTTTTTTTTTTTTTTTACGATTGTATAAAAATACAAAAAAAAAAAAAAATAAAATAAAACTGGTTTTTATCCGTGTTTGAGTGCCAAATGGTCGTTGTAAGTAGAGGCGAGGGCGGTGATGGGGAATTTTTATTATAATACAGTCGAATTAGCCCTAGGGAGTTGACCCCGTGTGCACAAGAGCACACACACACACACACACACACACACACAGGAGGGGAGCAACTCAATTGTTCCAAAACCCTAAGCATACAGAGAGAAATACTATGATGGTATATATATATATATATATACACCGTGCACGCAAACGCACATTCGTGATCTAGTGTAATATTTTATGACGACGAGTAGTAGTAGTAACCCCTCCCCTTTTTCCTACTACGGCGGCCGTATTTAGTTAGTTAACCTGCAATTTCCTCCCGACAAATCGTCCGGTTATTAACATACAGTAGATCCGAAAAGCGAGCGACCTTATCGCACCGATTACCTGCATATTAAGCGTTCGATTTTGTACAGTTTTTATTTTAGTTTTTCCATTCCAAAACGGTATTCTCTCAATTAATTATTCGCTTTTTTTTTTTTTTTTTTGTCTTTAACCAAAAAACAGTCCGAGCAGAAATATACACGATTTTAGTCAAAACCAGTTTTATATATTGGAAAAATATGCGTAAACGCTAGTGTAATATTTTTTTTTTTTTTTTTAGTTTTGTCAACATTTAAAGACCACTTTTTTAGCACGCGGTACCAAAGTATTGCGCACTAGAACGACGAGGAGAGGAGAGGAGAGTAAAGTAGCAGCGAAATGTCAGATCTTTTCGTTTCCCCCCCTCCCCTCTATCTATCACAGTAATTATTATTTTTTATTCGAGATGGCGTTTTTGAAACAATACGAATATAATATGGCAACGCTGCGGCACGCGGCACACACAGAGTCATTTCTGAAGAGCCCCCGGAAGGCGCGCGCGTAGCTGCTGCTGCTGCTGCTGCTGGTGTTCACCTGACCAGGTACTATGGCCGACTGCTCTCCGTGGGAACCGCACGGACCGTGCCCTTTCTCTTCGAGTTAAAAAAAAAAAAAAAAAAAAAGCCCCGGAGCAAAATTAAAAAAAATAATAATAATAATAACACAACACAACACATATTATATACCCAATCGTTGCAATTTTGTTTTCATCTCATTATTACTCGACGTGATATTTCGCCAGTAATTAAAAAAAATATATAAGTACACTAACGAACGACTAGAAAACTCGGTACATTTTATTACTATTATTAGGACTAGAGGCTTATAATAGGAATTAGCATGTTTTTCAAAAAAATCATTCAAAACATAGTTAAGTAATATAGAAATGAGTTTCATAACACTAGGAGTTCTCTTTAATTTGTATGTTTCGGTTATATTTGAATTTTAAGTGCATATTTCACTAAATTTTTCAATATTTAATTTGAGTTTTCTTGGTATAGGAAAATTTTTCTCTGAACAGCTGAAAAGAATACATATTAAAATATATTATATAATAAATTTTTAAATATTTTGAGTTTTTACACAAAAAAAATTAATTTTTTTATACGAGATTTTTTTTTGTATTTTTGCATATTTTTAGAGCATATTTGGTACATTTTTAGAACATAAATATATTTTAAGTTTTTTTTTACAGCTATAAGTCCCTAACCTTAATTATTATTATTGTGACTGTTCGTGGTACACGTCACAGAGTGTACGACGACTGCGACGGCGACAAGACGTTAACGAGTCAACAAAAGGAGGAGGCACGGGCTGCAATTAAGGCCGACCCTCCCTGTCTGCGGCTGCAAGAGACGCCTGGCACTGTTCACGGATTATAATACACTAACCAGATTGATTTCGAGGACAATAAAAAAAAAAAAAAAAAAAAACGGGGGCCCGGGTTGAAGAACGCGTTTGAAAGCTTTTACGAATTATTATTATTATTATTATTATTATTACTCGTATTATATTATTATTATTACCACCGTGTTGTGAGAGAATCTTTTTAATAATAATAAAATTTACCATGGTGGGTATATTATTATTATAATATTAATATTATGCATATGAGTATATTTGTCATTACCGATTTGACTCGCACACACTATACCCATCCCAAAATGTAAATCGTGTTGTGTTGTGTTGTTGGCGCTGTTATTAGTTAGTCAGTAAAAATGTGACGTTTTTTTTTTTTTTTTTCCTTTTTTTCTTTCTTTCTTTCTTTATTTATTTTTTTTCTTTTACTCTGTTGAAGTTACCTATTAGCTCCCACAATACACCGTGCATAATGTAATTTCCATCTCCCACGAAAGAGAATGCCAATCATAAAACTCCCGAACTGTTGTAGTCGCCTCTGGTCGCGCGGCGCGATGGTCTACTGGAATGACGTCATTTTTTTTCCCATTGCAAGTGCGTACACCTATTTACTACTTAGGTACTCGCGGTGGTATCAAGTCCAATCGAATTTTCGGACGGCATAAGTATAATACAAAGATAATAAATAATGGATAGGACGTGTTCCTATTCGTTCAACGTAAAGGTGCTTTATACCATAATGTTTACGACGGTTACTATTGGTAGGTTAATACTTTTTATCGTGTGATAATACTATTGCTTGATAACTATTCGAAATTCAAATATTTTTAATTTTTTCTCCCAAGTCGTACACGTCTTATTTATTATTTGTATTACTACGGTGCACCAAAAATAATATATTCATGGAATAATATAAAAAATTGTCATGGAACAAAAAAAAAAAAGCACCTTAGGTAAATTTTAAGAAATGCGAGAGATAAAGAACTATCCATTCTTTATTATCTGTGGTTTAATATGAAATTTCTCGAGAATTCCTTGTGACAATGACGCGTATTACAGTAGGCGGCATATTATGTGATAATAATATATAGGTAAATCGTTGTATAATCAATATAACAACTTTTTCCCACATCGGCGGCGGCGTCACATTATTAGGGGGATAATATTTGATTAACTCGAAAAAGCATACACACACACAAGAGAGATAATCGATTAACATTTTTCTAGACGGTTTTTCCTTTTGTTCGAAGCCGGCGAAATGTGTAAACAAGACGAGCGCTCTATGTGTGTTTTACTCAGCTGCGGCGGAGGAGCCCGTGACAAATTGTATTATCTTTGGTCAACGATCTCCACCACCACCACCACCACTGCACAGGCTGCCCCGCCAACCGCCATAGATGATTACTGATCATCATCACGTTTTACGACCAAAAAAAATTCAAGGTTACTCGCCCACGCCGTCGCGATGATTTACTGATCTAGGTATTTTCGGAGGGTTTTGGACACGGTCCACGCCGCGGTGTAGACCCGATAGTTGTGTACACACATCATAGCGATGATAATTATTACTAGTATTATCCGGGAGGAAAGCAGTCCACAAAACGGGTTCACTTTTTTTTTTTCATTTTAATTTCTGGTTAGAACCCAAAAAAGTAAATTTATAAAAAACCGGGCACGGTAGACAAAGAAGCGATGTGGCGTTCATAAAAAAAAAAAAAAAAAATAATATATATTTTAAGTTATAGGCATACGCATAATAATAATTCGTTGAATATGATATATAATATAATTTATACTAAACGAATATTCTATTTCGTGTTGCTACAGAGTCCTACGCATACGCCGCCGCGCGTTTCTCGGTGTAATAATTAAAAAATAAACAAGTTCTAATGTATATAATAATAATAATATCCTACTTTATTACACTAGTGTTGTTGTACCTGTGTGTGTGTGTGTGTGTGTATGTGTGTGTGCACATGTTGCATATCTAATAATATATAAACGAATTACGAACGGCTTCGATCGAAATTATAATATTACATAGTCGTTCGGTCTCACGAAAATTTAATAATGAAAATCTAAACGCATACTTATACGAATCGTCTCGGAATGGATAATACTACTATTGGATCATTTTTTTTTTTCTGGTAATCACACACTCATACACCGATATTTGATAACATGTTTATGGTAAATTATACACACACACATACACACACTTTCCCCTCCCTCGGCCGTCCAAACAACAATGGACGGCTCTGTAATTTAATTTTGACTTTACCCAATCCGTCAGACAAAACAAACTACTATGTTCAAAAAACGAATAATTGAAAAATAATGTGTTATTAATAACGACACGTTTGTAGAACAACGGGTTGTGTTAATTTCTTAAAAAAAACATATTATATTATTATAATAAAATAACGAAGTTATCGAAACTATTAACATGTTTTTTTTTATTTGCGTTCCGATATAGCACACGGTCGAACACTGTGAAGTCTAAATGTTTATGAAACGAGCAATTTGATTAGAACATTGTGCAAACGGCAAAGGTTAGCAATAATTTAATCGGTTAAAGTGAAATATATTTATATATAAATACAACACAGGCGTGAGTCACGTATCGCCGCAGCCAAGTGAATATTTTATTAAAAGAGTATAAATAAAACATTTTAAATACCAACATTAACAAAATTTTTGATTTTGAACAAAGCCGAAAATTAATAATTGGTCTCATGTTTTGTAAATATAAATTACTTTAGCAAATTCCTTTTTGATCTTCAAACTTAACGTCGTATGAACACTAACCAACATAAATTATTATCTTATTATTTCATTGACTCGGCCAATATATTGTGCAATAGCTTTTATATTAAACAAGAGCTTATTAGAATGTTATGATGCAAAACCAAAAAAATCTGATTTGATCAAAAAAAAAAAATGTCGACCATAAATATACGTTTGCAACGCCATTATTATGATAATATGATTTTATGCATAATAATACTTTCAAAAACACATAATATAACACAATAAAATATAATTATTGGATCGTGTTACAAGCATATTATAATAATATCATATGTTGCATTTCCACATCCTAATAATGAATTAATAATGAACAACTCACATTAGTTATATTAGTTATTATTACTTATTACACATTATAAAACAACGTATAAAAATTATGTTAATAAATACAACGGCGGCGTTGTTCAAGAAAATCGATTTAATAATCGGTATAGGGATTTCGAAAAGTAAACGAAAATGAAATGATTTAAGTGCATGTTTCCGAAAATCAAGTTTTACAATGACGAGATTTAGAAAATCTGTTTTAGAATATGAAACTTTTAGAAAATCAGTGTTTTAGAAAAATGTTAACGAGGTTTTAATATATAAAATATAATGTTTAAATTTTCATAAAGTTTGGATCAAAAAATGATGTTGGTTTCTGAGTCTTTATTTTCAAATTTTCGGTAGTCCCCCCCCCAAAAAAAAAAAAAAAAAATTAAAGAATTGATAAATTCAAAAATTACCTTCTTAGAGTGTACCAACAAGAGGCAAATTCGGTTTCAAAAAATTACTGATCAAAAATTTTGGACAAGTATTTCTATACGAAAAAGTGTTTATAGAAAAACAAAAATAAACATAATAATTATGAAAATAGCTTTTTGAAAATACGTAAACAAAAAGTTGATACTAATTTTAATTTAGGTGAATTTATGAGATATATTGATAATAATCTTAAGTATTAACAATATTATTATATTTACTTCTTATTATAAAAAAATTATTAGAAAACATTAATTTATATACCAGTAAAAAATAAAAATATATCTAAAAATTGAAATTCTAAAAGTTTTTTTGTTAAAACACAGTGTTTCTGTAAAACTTTGTATTCTAAATCTTGACTTCTAAAATATGACTTTTTAAAACTTAATACCATTGAAATAGGTTGAAAATATATTTAAGTAAATTCTCTCTCGTTCTTCTCCGTCTCGTATAGATATTTTGTATTTTAAAACCACGTTCGGTCAATGACTGGGCGGTTTTTTTTTTCTTTTCGTAATTTGTATTGTTTTTACAAAATTGATAATTACCTAACCGTGAAACGATTTTCGTACAATATACTCTCAGAGAAAATTGACCAATTTCGGCCGCCGCCGCCGTTGCGTTCGTGCACACGGACATTGAATAAACATAAGACGACGACGACGACGAGACAATGAGAGAAGGACTCGCGACGTTCGAAAAAAAAACACTAACTAATTGTTGTCATGTCAGTTTTTGTACTCACTTGCAAGCGTATTCTCCGGTTTTTTTCATGTAACAAATGCCTCCGCGAAGACATGGGTTAGGCGAGCACGAAACGATCCCGGTGGACCCTAAAAACATATTGAAAAAAAAAAAAAAATTATTATAAATAAAAATACGTATATATCGTTAGAGGTATTTTGAGTATATTTGCTATACGTGTACAATGTATACATTCCGCACATTAGCATAATATCTCTCTAGGAAATAGTGTGTTTTGTTTGTTCAGCGTTTAGAACGAAAAAAAAAAAAAAAGTTTGAGAGACATTCCTCGGACACGCCTTTTACGTGCGGTCAAACAACACCTTCTCGTTAATATTATTATTGCGAGTAATATAAATAATACATTAAACGCCGCCGCCGCTGCACAGTGTACACAAATATCACGACGAGGTTTTCGAGAAGAAATACAAAAATCTGTTTCTCACAGAAAACACGGACGCGAACTCCATTATATATACATATATATATATTGTAGTAAGCGAGACAGGCCAAAGGATCGTAAAAACTGTTGAACAACACGAGAGACAGCGCACACGTGAAAATATGCGTTTCGAGAGGGGCGGCAGAGGAGGAGAGAATTAACGACGACGCCGTTTCGTCCCGGAACGAATCGGTTACGTTACGAGAAAAGGGTTGTGAAGAGCGTATATTATGATAACGTGAGAAACCGTGACCCGGGTTGTGGACTTTATATTACCATTATATTGTATTGTGTGTGTACGCGGGTTAGGTCGTAAATATTATGGCGATTAACACACTTTTGACCTAAATCTATCGAAACCGCGGCGGTATTGTGTCGACCAGATCCCGACGCGTATGACGACATAATAAATTTAAATAATACACATTATGGATAATATAGGGGGGGGCATGCCTATGTAAAAAGCATATGGGGTAGAAAACCAGAAGAGCTCCAAAGAACTACTAGAATCATACTTTCGGTTGTTATAATCATTCTAGCGGTATCCTATAGTTCTTTGTGTCTAATATAGGGTGACCATATCTGAAAAAATAAAATACAGGACAAAACTATTTTATTAAATATTTTTAAATAAATAAGTATTTATTATAATATAATATATACTATGTTTTTGAATCATGAAAAATTATAATTTTTAAACTACCTATAGATGAAAGTTAAACACAAAAACATTATTTTTAAAAAAAAAATTAATTTTTAAAATTATTTTTTTTTAATTTCTTCAATTCCTTTAATCGTTTATATTGAATACCTTACTTTCTAAAAAAAATTGTTCATTTTGATGGCGACTGTTATAACATTTTGGGATATTCTAAAAGAAATGTATGAAATTCTATACACGACATATTTTTTTCTATGTTGTTTTATGATTAAAATTGATCTTATGGTGTGCACAAGATTTCTAGATTTCTAGATCCTTAAATTGTTTTATTCAATAATTTCATTTCAAAAATTTTAAATCAACAATAAGAACAAAAACCGGATTAATATGGGACAGGCTTCAAATTACAGGACAAAAAGCGTCCTGAGAGATGTTTGTCAGGACAACAGGACATAGATCCGAAATAAAGGACGATCCTATATAAAACAGGACGTATTAGTCACCTTAGTCTAATATAAAAATCTGAAATTTGAAAAAATACTGATACGAGCAAACAATGTCAAGTTGTTATTAATTATAACACAGCTAATAAGTAGTTAATTTTTAGTTTTAAAGTCAATACATTAAAAACAATAGCAACTAGTGATATGGAAGATAGTTAAAAAAACATTGAGGGTAAAATCTTTTGCTGAGTGAGACAGAAACATCCAAGAACACGTCATGATAACCAATATGATCCATTATATATATATTATCTATGCACAACACTCGCACACACACACACACGACGAAAACTAGGATAAAAAATTCAATTGTGTCGCGCGATCGCGCACACGCCTCGCGATCCCTATACACGTGATGAACTCATCCGGTCCAGACCCGCGGGGCAGGAAGTACTCCATTAAGCGGTCGTTAATTCGCCAAACAGCTATAGCTATAGCTGAGCGACTGTCCATGATATCATCAAGTCGGCGGCGGCTTAATAGAATGAAATAAAAACGAGTTGCGCTAATATATTATTATTATTATTATTATTATTATTGTGTTTTATATGACGTGTGTACAGACGCGCGCGAGTTGTAAAGACAAAGAATCAAAATGGTGTTGTGGTGGTGCTCGGACGACGAAGTCGCAATTCAATTCACTCGGTCTAAACGCAACAATGACGAGCGCAGCGCCCGTAATCATTACACACGAGATACACACACTATTTTTTTTTTTTTTTTTTTTTATCTCAAACCGTTATTATAGTTTTATTGCGCTGTTGATGAACTTACACCCGCGTCGCCTATACACACAGTGCGCGGTTTTGTATTATAGAAAATAAAAAATTAAAAAATTAAAAGCCCATAGAAATTCCGTATAGGCTTCATTCACACACACACACACACGCACACGCACACGGTGCAACATCTTTACGTTATTATATGTGTGTTGCATGGCGATGGCCGTCGTCGTGCAATAACCGACCGGATTGAATTGAACTCGTGTGTGTGTGTGTGTGTGTGTGTGTGAATACCATGTGACCGCATACTCTTTACAATACAATATCACTATTATTGTTATTATTATAACTATACACACACATACCAATATATATATATATTATATTGTACACGAGCGAGACACTGGCAACATGGCGGATGGAAGACGCGTGTACACGAATATATACTACACACAAGGAGACCACCGAAAACCTTCACCACCGGTTACCTACAACTACTACCTGTTGTTGTTCGACACACAGACGACACATACATGCGCGTGCTGCTATCCGTCACCCCACAACCGTTTTTACCTTATTTTTGGGTTAACAGAAATTGACATTTGGAAATTTATCATCGATTCGACGCGAACAATAAAGGATTTTGGACGACAATTTTTCAGTTGAACGACTTGGGTAGTACCTAAAATGAAGAATTAAATTTTACAGTGTTTTGTTCTCGAGAAATCTAGAAATTATTTTTCCATAAAAATCAGGTACGAAATTTCACCCTCTACTAACCATACATAATATTTGACCAACCAGACGACGGGGAACGCGTCAAATGTCGTCGTCGTCGTTTGAAAACTACACCACACCGAATAGTGCGCGCGACAACAATGAACGTAATTAGTGTGACCTAACGCAGTGATTCCCAACCGGGGTGCCGGCAAAATGTGTAAATTATAATTTTCAAGAAAAAATAATTTATATGAAAAATATGTACGTACATAATAGCATAGATATAATATAAAACCTAGTGTGTTTTATTTTTTTATAATTTGTAATAATACTGTAATGTTCTATCTATTTTAATAAAATTGGCATACTGGTTTTATGTATACAATTGAGAATTTCGAAAAATTACCTCTTAAAAATACTATTTTGCCACTTTTGGTTATTCACCTAGCTAGGGAAAAAACAAAGTTACAAATTATAAATTAAACAAGATATTATATTAATATAGAGTATAGAGTTTAGGGTGTCTTAGAATTTTATTGAAAATATATGGGATGCCGTGAGTCAAAAAGGGTTGATTGCAGATAATCAGCCGTTAATTAATTATGTTACTGTTATTGTTAAATATTTACACACACGGGTCTGTATACAGTAGTAGTCGTTCGCGATGATTTGAAAACCCATAAACTATAATAACCTCCACGCGCCATCATCAGTATCAGTTGGTGTCACGTGTTTAATTCGACCGAATCAGAGTGAAAGATCTCTCCGATATCGGAAAAATTATGCATTTTTTTTCCCCGTTAATTCGACAGAGATGCGATGGAGTCGATAACAGCTGCACCACGCGTTAACGATGTTCTCTGTCGTGAAATGATAAAATAAAATATACAAACGCGGTAGATTTTAATATATAAACCGCCGCCGCCGTGTTTACACAACTGCGGCACATACATAATTAACGTGCGTTATTTATAAGATTCTCAGGGGAACTGTAGAAAGAAAGTCACGTCTAATAAAGCGATTATCGGAATATAAAGAGTCTCGCAGTGACAAATGGAATAAAAGTCGAAGAGAGAACACACACGTAGGGTTATTTATTTTATTTTTTTTTTTTTGTTAGTAGAAGAAAATATATATATATATATATATATATAACGATGTATAATTTTTATCTGATTTATTATATCAGTTTTTTTTTCGTTTCTCATAGTTTATTAAGGCTACCTTAAGATAACAACTTACTACGTTCACCGTATACAAACAAGTTTGTCACGTTAATCTTTAAACAAATTATTTTTTAATTCGAGAGAATAATAATTAATCACAATAATATTTTACTATCATCAGATTTCGATATACCTATTTTATGGGATTCGATAATTTCACGTGAAAAAAAAAAAACGGTTAAATATTAAATAGATATTGCATCCTCAAAATTGACAATCCTGTAGTAAACATTATGATTTCTAAATTGTTAAATGCGCCCAACTCGCTATTTATATACATATTTTGAATACTATTATAAAGTATGCAAATTTTATGAGCAGTAATTCCGTAGCACAATAAAAAATATATATATTTAAATAACCAAACCAAAAAAACAAGCGGAACCTGTTCGTCGTGAGACTTCTGAATTTATAGACATATAATAACAGCACTCGTTTCGTAGACGAAAAGCAAATAATAATCCAACGAATTCGACGGGTCAAATATTGTCCATACTTACATATAAAATGATGCGCAATAATAACGTCGTACTGCTATAACTTTGCGTAGATCATTCGAAACAAATATCTATAAATATAAGCTTAGAACGTCGTACAAACGAAAGAGGAAAAAATTTAAAAACTTTTTCTGCAGAGGAAGTATTCTGTACTTCGGTCAACAAATAATAATATTACATTACTATCCCTAGGATAATTGTTCAAATGAAAATACTATCAAATGCATGGAAATAATATTGTACACGTAACTAGGAGGCTTGAAGGGTAGAAAAATAGCTTTTGAAAAATTTGTGTCAATTTGTAAGTACTTAATTTTTGGTATTTGTTTATTAATATAGTAGTATGCGCGTGCCATTGTTAAGTTGAGATGGTTTATAATATTATAATAATATATTGATAATTGAATTTTTGCATATTATCCCAAACGAAAAAAATATCTGAGTACGCTTGTGAAAACAATGGGGAACAATAAAGAAGGGATGATTCGTCGTCCCCCTTTGGACACTCCAAAAATGATTTTAACTTTTATCGTTGTTTGAATAAACATTTTCATCGACACGTCCGTTACGCAACGGACAAACCCTTCTCGCGATTTATCGTTTTTTTTTTTTTTTTAAACAGCAAACGCTCCCCCCCCTACTACCGCCGAATCACGACTACGTGTTTGATGTGAAAATTGTCGAGTAAAAATGAATTCAAAATAATTAAACTTTAGTTTTATTATTGTATATATATATTATGTATTAATATACACAGATACATTTTTACAATCAGTTATTGTAATTGATGGGAATTTTTATTTTCCTCTATATTTTCACACTATAAGCAAATTTAAACGTGTTCAACTTGAAATAAAATGAAATTTATTCTAAACACTTATAATTACAATAATATGTGTTGATAACCGTGATGGCACTAATTAATTGCTATTTATCGTTTTGATAATTATAATATTTATATCGTTACAGGTTATATTCGTGTTTTTTTTTTAAAAAAAAAAATCTACATTTACTTTATTATTTAAATTACCTACTTATGAACGTAAACCTTTTTGAGAATATTTTTCGAAGATGGCACAGCGCCCAAACAACTATATATAGGTAATAGTTTCTATATTTTGGTATTTCTAAACGTGCATTTTATAATATACCTACTGATTCTTATTTAAATAACTTACATTTTTACGTTCAAGATGTTTTTTTTTTTAATGACGTACTGGGGAATATATTATTTACTTCTTACTCATCGCGATCCGAAAACACAAACACCGGGAGCACCCTGTATCCTTTAGGTCCTCCCGAAAAACCCGTTTGCGTCGTCGTAAATTCATTATCGTTTTTATCAGTCCAACGAAATCGATACGGCCAGGCGCACAAGCAACTGAGGCTGCGGCAAAAGCCGTTTTGGATTGTCATCGACGACGTCGTGTCGATCTCGTGCGCGACAGTAATAATAATAATAATAATAATAATAATAACAATAATTGTTATTATTAATAAAATCGCATCGTCATGCGCGCGCCCGCCTGCGATTCTCTTCACACGGTTCACAAAATCCAGAATCTTCCCGGCTTCCCAACTGGGATAGGTTGATTCCAATATTTTATCGATTTTGAATCAGAATGAAAAAGTCTGTGCCATATGTGGATTATTCGCATGTTAGTAATTAATTCATCGATTTTCGTTTGTAAATAAATAAAAAAAATTACCATTTCTATTTCGAAATAATTTTGACTCTCGATTATACCTTACATTATAATTTATCAAAAATTATTCGTATTTTAAATTTTTTTTATAATTTTGTAATTTTTAAAATGGAATACCTACCATTTAAAAAAAATATGTAAATCATTTACATTTATTTAGTTACATAATGTGTAATTGCATTACGTTTTGTTCCTAGTGCACAATATTTGTATTTATAAACACTGTTGTTTTGTTAATTACCTAATTTATATTATAATCAATATTGCTTATCTTGTGAAGTATACCTTTAATTATTTGATAAAAACCGCTTAACCAGCACAAGTTAAGCTTATACACATTTAGGGAATGCTACAATATAATCTATTTTTGAAGAAAAATAAAAGCAATGATTTTCTTTTGTTGCAATTAAGTCGTTATTATTATTATCAAATTCTAAACAAACTCAAAACATATCCTCTATTATCTAATTAATTTAAAGAATTCAAAAGTAACAGTAGGTACAACAATATTATTTTACAGAAATGTAAAATAATGATAAGGAAATATTACAAAAACTCTTCAATAATTTTGATGAAAATATTTTTAAAAAGCCGGACATACTTCGCACGATGGGTGTACTTCGCACGACGGGTGGTATTCTCTTGACGGGCGTATTAAATTTTAAAGAAACGATAAATCATATCTTCAGTAAAACGATTCTGAACGAAGGAAGTTAATAATATA
>JAIPRM010010814.1:0-13444 GCA_025469315.1 Stegophylla sp. TES_Ste_2020
TTGAAAATTAAAAAAAAAAATTATGGACATTTTTCTAACATTTTTTTTCTCGTTTATTTTTTATATTATTAACTTCCTTTGTTCAGAATCGTTTTATTGAAGAAATGATTTATCGTTTCTTTAAAATTCAATACACCCGTCAAGAGAATCCCACCCATCGTGCGAAGTATGCCCGGCTTTTTTAAAATCCATTTTACCACGGTAATAGTACTTAACATTGTAACCGTATACACGGGTATAGACTTTACGTGGGCAACGAGAACGACAGTAGGTGTTGCTTATTTTTTTCCCCCTGTGAACTTAAATGAATTCGACTTTGCCTCCAGATTTTCTGAAAGTCACGTTTCGAAATTCTCAATAGTTTCTCCGAAATTTGAAAAAAAAAAAAATAATAAGTCTCTTATATAACTTTATTTTTAATCCAAACATTATGAAAATTTAAATGTAGATAGGCAGTAACATGAAAAATACTTTGAAAAAAAAAAAAACGTTTAATGTGTTTTTATTTTTTTCATTCTCTCAATTGTTTTCCTGTTTTTAATCAATATATATTTATAATAATATATATTATTATTATTTGCAATTATAATAAACTTCATAATGTTTAAATTAAATTTTACATCCAGAATAATTTGTTGAAGAAATAATTTATCGTTTCTTTTGTTTTCAATACGCCCACCAAATTCCATCCGAAGAGTGCAAAGAATACTCTTATAGTGCAAAACACATTTTTGCAAGTTTCATTTTTTTTTTTTTTTTTATAGTATTAATTGTTTATATTGACTAAAGCCAATAAATATAAATGTAATAATATCTATAAACAGTAGTAAAAGTATTTTTATTCACAGTGAACAGTGAGATATATAATTGGCTGAGTAAAACATACATGTATATATTTTTTTAATATCAATAATCTTTATGAATTTTAAGTATAATTTTCTTAATATAAACTAAAGCTCCACTTAAAATCTTTATTTATTTAAATTATAGAAAACGTCATTTACAGTTATTAAACAATGTCGCGGGAAAACAAATATTTAGATTTATATGTTCGCCCTCCGTTTCTTATTAGAATGTCGCACAAAACAAAATACCAAAAATATTTTCAAAGTTTGACACTTGGAGTTTCATAGAACATCGTCAGAACAAAACTTCCGACGGTAAAACGAAAATGAAAACGTCACGCGTTTTCGTCGTCTGTTCTATAAATTTATTATCCTCTGTCGATGCTGCAAAACGCAAATCGTAAAATGTTTCAATGAGTTTTGTTTATTCTGTAAAGTTTTTAGTCATTTAGTTCTAAAGGAAAAATTTTAAATTTAAAATTGATGTTCTTAAAATGTTGATCATTGTTTTATCCCATGTCCCGATATAGTTAAACGTAAACGAAATCTCTGTTCGAGGAATTCAAAACAGAAACCGATTTTGACGATTTTTGGAATACCTATTATATACCTACCTAACGTAGCTCTAAACAAAGAAAATTAACAAATCACCAATATATTTTAGGGAGTTATTTTACTAGCTGTTGCGCCCACTGTTCTAACAAAGTTTCTATTTTAAATATATCTAATCAAAGATATTCTTAACTGTAGCCAATTTGTATTTTTAAACAATTTTTCATAAAATTTATGTAAACATATAATAATTAATTATTTTATTGCCATCAGTTCTGATGCAAAAATTCAACCACTTAGGTCATCAGGAACTGGGTTCAATACATTTTACTAGATTTGATTACTACACTCAGACAGAATATTGTGAAATTCTAAATTAAGTAAAACATTGTAGATAATTTATATATTTTAAATAATAAGTTATTATTATGATAATCAAGGTAGCGTAAGAGCATCACGCTGGACCGATTTATTTTTTTTTCAATTGTAGTCGTAATTGTTTGGTCACAGTTTGTATGAGTGCAAATTTTTAAATAGTATATAAGTCGAAAAATTATTGCACTTTTGTAGCAATAATGATTGTGTTTTTCAAAATTATATTGATATTATAATTTAAGTAATTTAAATTCTGAGCGAAGCGAATAGGTCAGAAGATACAAGATCCTTGACATTAACTACCATTTAATAACATTTATTAATAAAAATGTTTAAATAATTGATTAACACGGGGTCCTTTTAAAATCCCGACAGATTAAATTACTGAAGGTTTAAATTGAAAAGTATTTTTTACTATCTTAACTTTTGATCGAATTAAAAAAAAATTAATAAAAAAAAAACCTTTGTAATTGCATTAATACATTTGTCTAATTATTAGATTCTAATAGATTTATTTTTAATACATCCATCAAAAATTTACAATAAAATTTTAGACTCTGAACGAAATATCAACTTTTCAATTTAAATTGTATAAAATTTGAAATTTTGAGATTTTAAGCTGTCGGGATTTCGATCCAGACCCGTTTAACACACCAGCGAATTATTCAGCCATAGTATTATATAAAATCGATTGAAAAAGTTTGTATCCATCCCAAAAACAGAATATAATATTTACGTTGAAATTCATTTAAAAAACAAAAGAAAAATCACTTTCAAACAGAATTGTAGCATCATCCCCCCCCCCCGGACACCGTCAACAGGCCGTTTTTCGAATTATTCAAATCCGCAGGCATTCGAATCAAGGCCAGCATGACATTTCGAGAAGGGATTTTGATTGTAAAGACGTATTTTAACTAAACAAATTAGGACAAAAAATATCAACAAAATCTATTTGCCATAATAATAATAATAATTACATTATCATGAAGTTTATGCAGCTTTACATAAAATAACGTTATTAATTATTATAATATTGTTATATAATTGTATTTATTTGGATTTAATTTCAGGGAGAGTTTGAACCCTGAAACCCCTCCCCTGGCCACGGCCTTGATTCGAATGTGTGACGTATTTGCGTTTAAACGTCTTAACGAGTTGTTTGCTCATTATTTCAGGGGGGGGGTCGTCTACCCCACCACACACACACACACACACACACACGTTCTACGTGTGTACACGCGTAGTAACCTTCGCGCGCGTATACACTCAAAAGCCATCCCTTTGGACGAACACAGTGTACGAAATAATATCGCGCACGCAGGACTCGGACGGCGACACGTTGATGAAGTCGTTCGCCAGACGGTTTGTTTCCGCAATTATTATCGTGTACGCCGGCTGCAACACACACACACACATAAGGCGGCGCTTTCCTAAGACTTTAAGACACGCGGTACACCGGAGCGCGAGTCTGTCACCGCTGCAGTGCAAGTCTCGACTACACGCGCGACTTAGTATATTTATCGGTGGACATTTATAAAACGGTCGTGAACAGCGTTCTTCTTCTTTTTTTTTTTTTTTTTTTCTCTAGTTTTTCAGATGAAAAAATAAAAATAAATAAATGCTCTACGTTATATCAATGTCGTCGAGCCAAAAGAATCTTTTAATTTTATTTATGTGTGTAAAGTTTGTTTTTTTTTTTTTTTTCATGTTTCCCATATTAATTTTTCCCTCGACGTACGCACGCGCGCACACAGTTAGTGAATGTATTTAAAATTATGTCGAGGGAGGAGATATATATATAAAATAATATTATATTGTAAAGAGTAAAAAAGTGTGAAAAGTGTGTTGAAAAATATTAATCATTGCCCATTAATAATTGTAGCATATTATATATATATATCTTTCTTTCGAGTTAACTATAATTATATCTTCAAATTTGTTGATTTTCCGAGGATGGATTGCATTTTACTAATCCTTTTAGACTGACCAAAAATTAAAATAACTAAGTACTGGTAATTATTATTTTATTCTGGTACCTACTAATCGAACTTTCTTAATACTGATCCTGAGTAAGTCGTGTATCCTTTGAAAATGATAATAAATGAACGCACAGGAGTAGAATATATATAGTAACTTTGTCGATCGTTTTAATGTAATTTATTAATTATCTATCAAATGATTTTACAAAATACCGAATTTGTATCTGTATGAAATATTTAATATGTTATATAAAAACAATACATATGACAAGATTCTAAAAAAAAAAAAATGATGGTTTTAAATTAAGTAAATATATAAAATATATTCTTTTCTTTTAATGGTAGAAATTTATTTATCCATTTTTTAACATATATTTACTACAAGAAATTATAATGATGATGTATTGTGATTATTTATATCGTTCATAAAAATTATTGATTTCTGCATTAACGCATTTAAAATACATTTAAAATATAATATTATACGAAAGAATATGATGTGGGAAGAGGGGGGTAAAAATAATTTTTCGCCCTGGCGAACAAATGACAAAAGTGGCCGTAACAATATTCAATATTAATTATTTTAATATTATATTAAATCTGCAGTAGTAAGCGCTGTAAAAACGTTGAAAAAAAAAATAGTGTCAAAATTTCAGTATTTTGGGGCAAATGCACATATCCGCAATCCCCCAAATCACGTAACGTACCCCTTCGGTTAAAGTATGTTTGAATTATTACATGTGTGTGTGTGTTGTGTGTCTGTGTGTTTGTGTGTGTTTATTGACCTATGTCATTAGGGGTATGATTAAAGGCTAATTGAACATTGTTTGCTCTGTATCTGATGTCGCGTTCCGTGGCAATTAGGGATATCATGTCGGATATTACCGTGCCCGAGGGATTTTCTGGAATATAAGACGCATATTATATAACGTACACAGCTGCGGTACTTTCGCTCACGGCAAACGACATTTGTGCGTCTGGGCAGGAATTTTCTCACGCATATCGTCACTCGGGTGACGTTCGAAGGCCCAGACTCGTAGCACTTAATATCTATGAAGGTTATGCGTCAAAAGAGTGTATTGTATATGCATTGTGTATTTTGTATTATGCATTATTATAATAATATGAGCAAAAAATTCAAAAAACAAAAATTAATAAATTAAAAATGTTTTATACATTTTTTCAGTCATGATTTTGAATTTAAAAAAACATCTTGGATTCACTTGAATTTAAAAATGTTTTGCTCGTTTTTTTTTTTTTTTTTTCGTGTTGTAATTTAGTACTTATAAATAAATTCCCAAAAATAAATTATTAGATATTGTCAACTTGTAGTAATGAATATTTCAGGATCGATGAACGAATCACTAGCATTGGCGCAATAATTAGGTAAAATTGGGTTGGGAGAATAGCTAACGTGTTCATTTGTTTCATTTAGTATCCCATAAAGGTTTTTTTTGGGGAGAAAGAGGTATTCCCTCTAATTTATATTATTATGATTATAAGATCAATAAAAATGTGGAAAATCTGTCAAAAACATTTACAAAAAACGGCGTAAAATATGCAATTATCGGAATTTTCGTAGAATTAAAAATTGTTTTTCAAATCATAACTTCAAAAATAATGCAGATAGAAACTTCAAACTTTCACCAACTACCCCTCCCCCGGATAATACTTGGTGAAATTTTCAAAAATAATTGATCAGTTTTCAGTTAAGTACAGGTTATAATATTGATTAAAAGATAACGGACGAACGAAAATGTCGACGCTTTTTTCATTTCTGGTTGTATATATTTAATTCGAGGAAACCTTTTTTACTCGATATCCAGAGGGAATTTCTTAAAAACGCACTGCTAATACACGAGTTGGTCACTATTATCACTATTATTTCCTACCGTTCTGCTCAGTGTTCGTTGCTGTGTCCCCATACGCGTGCCCATACGATATTAACGCGATATTATTATTATATTATATTATTATTTTTGTCTCGTTATCGGGGTCGTAATAAAAAAACACACTACTCGGTCATAATAATAATCATAATAATAATAATACTATATTGTGTGTAATATATTATCTTTACGGAGACGGGGGTAAAGGCGTATTCGGTGACGACAGTGCAACACATATATATGTGTGTTTGTGTGTATGTGTGTGTGTGTGTGTGTGTGTGTGTGTGTGTGTGTGTGTGTGTGTGTGTGTGTGTACATAATATATTATATGTATGTACGACAACGCAATTTTTACTATCGGACTAGAAGACGTAATATAAAACGTCTAAGCCAAACGACCCTTTGGCCGTCTATACGTAAAAAATAATAATAATAAAGTAAAGACGCGCGCGCGTGTGGTCGTAAAGAAAATACGATTAAAGAAAAAAACGAAAAAAACACGGAGAAGAAGAAACGACACGATCCGAGGAGATACGATGGAATTAAAAAAACTGCAGGTAAAAAGAAACGGAAAGAATTATGAAAAAAATAATAAAATACGTACGTATCGGAATTCGTGTAAAAAAATAGAAAAATTATAGAAAGGGTAAAGGGTGATGGGGAGGGGGAAGGTGGCTGCACAGCTGCATTGTCTCGGCGGCGGCGATCGGAAAATAATACAAAAAAAAAATATCGATCGCGTGAAACACATATTATTGTCTGTCTAAATTTAAATTCTCATAAATTTGAATTTAACAATAAATTATATACATATAGTGCTTAAAGCGTTTTTGTGAAATTTTGGCTAGTTTTCCCCCAAATTTTGTGGAAAACTATTGAGAATTTCGAAAAATGTCCTCTCAAAAGATCATTTTTAGTAGCGAATTGTGATTCAACAAAAAATTACTGGTCGAAACCTTTGGACGAGTATTTCTATACGAAAAAGTGTTTACAGAAGAAGAAAAAAAACATCTAGTGTAAAAACACTAGCTTCTTCACTCCAATACTGGACCAGAAGACGTAATATAATATAACGTTTAAGCCAAACGACCCTCGCCGACTATATATTATATAAAAACACAATGAAAAGACGCTTTGCCTAAAGAAAATATGATTTAATAACGGAAAATACGGGGAAGAATAAGAACGATGTGATCCGAAGAGAAATTACGAAATTAAAAGTGGTAAAAAGGAATGGAAAAATTATAATAATGAAAAAAATAAAATACGTATTCGCATGGAAAAAAAAAGCGGAAAAACCAAATAAAATATTCGTTAAGGAGAGTGTAGGAGGGGTGGGGCGGCTGCACAGCTGCATTGTCTCGGTGAAAGAAATTACAGTAAAGTAATACTGGTCGAAGGATTTGTATGAATATTGAATGGGAAATTTTGACATTTACTAAAATCAAAATAGATTATCACCATGAACTGACCATTTTAATTAAAATAATATAAACATTGTAATTAATTCAATAGTTTATAGACCAAATGAAAATGATGAGTCAAACACATGAACGGTTAAAATTTTTTTTAATTATCATTATAAAACCATTAAGATTATAATAATTGTGTGTGCAAAATAATCTAAAAGTAATTAAATTTCAATAAACTTAAAAAGGTAAACGTAGAAAATCATACATACTTATTATCCTATAAATAATGTATAAAATAAATTTTGTCACATAGTGTATAAGAAGTCTGAGCATGGATAAAATATTGTGTTAAAAGTCGCGTATTACACTAACATTACAAGAGCATATTGAACTACGTAAAATTAATGATCATTAAAAAATTGTTAAGGTGAAGCGACTACTACCATCGTCCTTGCCTCAAGTACACCGCTGACTGCATGTGAATTCGCGCGACAAGAATCAAATATTTTATTTAAATTTCATTTGTTGACGTTAAACATTTTAAATTTCAGTTTTGTATGTTTTTTTTTTTTTTATCTAAGTCCTTTTTCTCGTTTCCCTCCCCCCCACCCCACTGCGTTTACTTAGATCATAAACGAACGTTTCCCAGTGCGCTCGTTTACGGTTTTTTAAATGACATCAACACAACACATAATCATAATATTATCTGAACGTAATAACATTTGTTACACTCCAGTGAGAGGAGTGTAACTCATCGCAAAAACGAGTCCGCGTTAAATTCCAATGACATTCATGTTAAACACAAATGGCAATGTATATATATATATAATATAATATGGTTTTATATTCTCACATTTTATTTAAAAAAAAAAAAAAACCCTTTATGTGTAAATGTTAAGACGTATAGACTAGATACATTTATTCGCGTATGTGTTGGTAATAAAAATCGTACAGTTCCCTTCCCCCCACCCCCCTGGGCACCGTTTTACGCGAAACGTCCTTTTAGAAAAAATGCGATTTCGGAAAAACGTTTTATGTCGAGTGTCTAAAAGGGGAAAGGAAACGAATGAAATTATCGCGAACCACCGTCGTTGTAGTCGTGACGAGACACCGTTTTTCTTCGTCGTCAGACGAACCGACGACGAACGGACAATGAAAGAGTTCTGACGTGTTGCTACGCGGAGGTAGTTAAAATCGAATTTCGACCCTTATGATATTTATCACGATATTTATAATAATACAATAGGCACAAGTGGCCTCTTGCGTTACACGCCTAGAAAAGCTTTACCTATTCGCGGCGCGTGTTGGTCGCTAATGATCGGTAAAAGAAATTTTAAAAACGAGGATCTCCTTCCTGAAATGAATAATAAATTCCCAAATAACGGAAATTTTCGCTATTAGTTAATGTAGATTCAAACGCTCGCAACCATTCAATTTAATTATTATTGTCTATTTTTGTTTTATTTATTTATTTGAAATTCATATATTGAATACTGGGCCCCACTGGAAAAATTCGTTTAGCGGAGGGGGGCAGGAGTTCTTACACTTTTATAAAATAATTTCATTACATTTAGGCCAAACAAAATCCTTATAAAGTTACATTGGTAATTTACAAAAGATATGAAGCATTAAAAAAACATTTACAGAGAAAAAATACATAAGTTTAAATATAATAATATTAAAAAAATAATAATAATCAAGTTTATGATAACATAAATAAATTTAGATAACAAAAAAATAAATAATAATAATTATTAAATAAAGAATTACAAATCACATCTTTAATAACAACATAGACAAATATTATTTAATAATTCTATACAATTTCTTTGAAGTCTAATAACCAAAGCGAAATTCTTTTTTTAAATAATTTAGGTGGGAGATTAAGGATATCTGTAGGTATTTTATTCAATATCATGGTACCAATTATTTGAAATTGTCTTCCTGATGTGGTTTTCTTTGACAAATTTACTAAATAGTTGTTTTTAGAATATCCAGTATTTACACCATGTGATATAGGAGTTATCAAATTGTGTTTTTTTTAGAAATATAGCGTTTGTTCTATAGTATAATGTTTTAATTGACAGCAATTTCAAATCTTTATACAATGTTTCAGTGGGGAATCTTAGATTTTTGTTAATATCCACTTTCAAAATTCGATTTTAACAAATTTGTAGTTTTGAAAATACGTTATCAAATACTCCACTCCATCCAACTACGCCATTATGAAATAATCGATTGTTATTAAACCATAAGTTATTATGTCAGTCTTATTCCTACATCTGTTATATATTTTCCTAGACGAGAACACGAGAACATTTAAAAATCGCCTCTCTTAAACATTTTCCGCACAAAATTTCCTACTTAAGAGAAAACTTTTAATATTTTTCTTGCACAAAACAAATACAGCTCTAAAATCAACAGATCTCTCGCTTGGCTAAGAATATAAAAACATTATACTCTTTGATCTCTTTTTAATAAGTTTAGTTTTATTTTTATTTAATGAATAATAAAATATTTATAAGTATACCAGTTAACCTAACTAGAGCGGCCAATCGATATTTATTAAAGAAAATAAAAATTCCATTTAGGAAAGAAGATAATATGCTGTGGAAATATTTTCAATAAATTTCGGAATATATCTTATGGGAATTCTTTCTTATAGGACTTTATTGTTATAATATAAGATTTTACTTTTACGCAGTCTTTATTATGAAAGTTCAAAAACATTTTTACCCATTTACGAGAAAACATTTTTAATAGAGTTTTGTGAAAAATTAAAGTTGTATTACATAAATAAAAGACTCTAATATTTTCAATAGTATCTCGAAAATATTGTGACTTAATAAAACGTCACGGTAAGATCTATTATAGGTAGATCATGATCGATCGTTTAGCTACACTTGAAGCACGTATACATTTAGTTGAGAGCTTAGCAAAAATTTGAACGAGTAATGACTAGAATTGATTATATTTGAATAATAAATTTTCGAAAATGCATTCGTTTGAACCTTTATTTACACGAAATTTAATTTATTGATTCAACAATACTTGAGAACTTCAAAATATTGAATTTCGGGTTTTTTGTTTATTTATTTATAATATTTTGAACACTTAAAAGTTCGAATAAAATAATTCTGAAAACGATCGTACTAGGAAAAACGTATTTTGAAATAATATTCGTATGAATTTTCTTTCGTTTTTGAAATATTATTTCGTGATTCGACTTCATACGGAGAATTAATAATGTTTGATAATACACTTATATCATATTTTAAATAAATCAATTTTGAAAATATATTCGTTTGAATTTTCTTTGACTTTTCAACGGAAACGGTAAATGTTTAAATAATCGATTTCCAAAATCGATAATATCTGAAAATTATGCATTCAATTCGGACAATGTTATTTCAATTGCTTATTGACGATTTACCATCGACACACACTGTCATTTATACGGTAAGACGATCGTTCCAACGTCTATATTCAAAAAACAAAATCGTTCGCAAACTTTTCGGATTCTCAATCAAGTCGGTTCTAATGACAATCGTTTGAAAAACAACCGAAATTTCAACAAAATATTTTTTATACTATTTACAGTCTATGTATAATAATAATTGTCATACGGTTTAAAATAATAATAAAAAAATGTAAAAGGGTTTTGTCAAATTTCAGGTATTTTTTCCAAAATTTTGAAAAACTATTGAAAATTTTGAAAAATGACCCCGTACAAAGTGACATCTAGAGGCGAAATCAGATTCAACAAAACAAAATCGTTCGCAAACTTTGCGGATTCTCAATCAAGTTAAAGTTCTAATGATAATCGTTTAAAAAACAAACGAAGTTTCAACATTATTCGACGTTTTTAAAACATTTTCAATGCACCGCGCCCAAATCGATAAAAAATAAGCCGTGTTTGAAAATTGTAAGAAAGAACGTCGTTTTTATTGTTTTTCAAAAAATCAAGGAATATGCACACTCCCATCTCCCCCCCCACCCTGCCTCGTAAAATCTACAAAAAATATAAGAAAATTATGCGTTTTCAAAACAACAGATTTCTATCTACGGCTCCAGAGTCTGACGGGGAAAACCACAGACGGTAAGCGGAAAAATATGCAACTTCCGTGAGACCTATTTATTACGCGCGTATATAATAAAATGATAATATTATCGCGCTCGCGAATGTTTTTGACGTCAGCGGCGGTGGGATGACGACGATGTCAACGCGCGCGAAGGCGGTCCAATTGCGGTGAAAATCTACTGGAAAAAAAAAAAAAAAAAAAAAAAAGGAAAAAGTCGACGTCGCTTCGGGACCAGAGGGCTCCTTTTACTACGGCGGCGTGTAATATATCATTATTTCATACCGTACGGTGTTTCTTTTTTTTTCACCCCCCCTCCTTCATTTAGATTACAGTGTGCTCGTCGAATGGCGTTCGATGTTTTTAACCGTCGCGCCCACCACCAGCGGCGACTGTGGCATCGCCAAACTTTGTTTTTTTTTTTTCCAAGGCAATATTTTTTTTCGCCGCCATAGATCCGAGAGGGGCTAATACGATATTTCAATGTCGTCGTCGCGTTACCACCACCTCCCTTTAATGAGACCAGTTTCGCGACAAAATACCACGACCACGGTCGTAGTAGTAGAACATGGAAAAGAAAATTATTGGCTTACGAATTCGAAGACACGTCGTTACGCGCGTGATTCGCATGCTCTTCGCCTCGAATTTCTTCATCGGAGACAGATCAGTGTTTTTTGTCGAACTAGCAGAGGTCACGACCCCTTCGAGGGGGTAAAATCTTTCTTATATTATTTTCTATCTACGTCTGAATAAAAAGTTTGGATAAAAAAATAATGGTTTACGAGTCTTTTGTCAAATTTTGGGTAGTTTTATCAAAAAAAAAAAAAAAAATTCAAACATGAGATATTCAAAAAACGACTTCTTTAAAGTACGGTAACCAAAAGCAAATGCTGTTTCAAAAAGTTGCTGATCAAGGCTTTTGGACAAGTAAATTCATATGAAAAAGTGTTCTCAGGAAAAAAAAATAAACATCATTCTAAAAAAACACAAGCTACTTCTATTCCTTTAGAATCTAAAAAGTTTGGGAACCACTGTCCAAGGGTCTCAGGAATATTGCGTTTAGTGATGGGTGATACCGACTAGTTTTGACCATCGATAGTCAATCGATAGTTTAAAAAAAAAAAACAACCGTGTGATTTTTCGATCGAATATCTATTATCTATTTAATGAACTACTCGACAGTTTTTTCTCTGGGTAGTATTTGCACCGTATAGTTCAAAAACGACTGAGTGATTTTTCATTTGAACGGATAGGTAGTTAGAATAGTTAGATAGTCGATTGTTTAGAAAGATAAATAGTACTATTTAAAAACTGATTGTTCGATAAATTGTTGGATAGTCTCGATAGTCGAAATAGTTTTTGAAAACAACCGAATTATTAGATAATTTGAAACTATCGAGTAGTTTTGATAGTTTTCTCTCGATAATGCCCATCACTAATTATATATATATATATATATATATAACATCAGTCGTCGATTTTCGCTTGTCAGTGTATTTGTGTTCGCCATATTGACTTTTTCAAAACAAAAATATTTTATTCATCTCGTTGTTACGTTTATATTAACTCGTTATTATGCTCACGTTTCGGACTCGAGTTGGTGTTTTAACGGCGTTTAATCGTCGAAAAACGTGTAGGGAGGTATGTGTTTATTTATTTTCATTTTCATTTTTTTTTTTTTTTTTATTCGAAACGCTAAAACGCGACCAGGTTAAATGCAGCTCGAACATGCAGCATCGGGTGTACAGACTAAAACGACACCTCCAGATGACGACCCCTCCCCCACCCCCTCCCCCAACCGATAGAAGTTAGTTTGTTAGTTTACCCCGACGGTTTTAATCGTTTGTCGTGCCCACCACAGCCGCCACGTCCGTCCGTCCGTCTAAAACACGCGCTGGTGCGAATAAAACGCGAACGCTGCGCGATCGATTTCGCGTATTCGACGGACGCGGTTTTGCATTCGGTCCCGGCGCGTACGTACGACGTTACCCGTAGACAAGTGGTTCCCAAACTACTATGGGTCACGTCCAAAAAGTGGGTCGCTATTATAAATTTCTGTTCTGAGTCGCGTTGAATTTTTAATTCTGAGTGAAGCTAGACTTTTACAACGATTTTTATTTTTTATTTTTTCTGCGAACACTGTTCTGGGTGAAATCACCTCTCCGAAAGTTTCAACCACCGACTTTTTGAATATGATTTTGCATCTAGATGTCATTTTTTACTGGAGTCATTATTCAAAATTTGGGAAAAAATACCTAAAAAATTTGACAGAAAAACATTTTTTTTTTTTTTTTTTTTTTTTTTTTATTATAA
>JAIPRM010010815.1:0-13443 GCA_025469315.1 Stegophylla sp. TES_Ste_2020
TTTTGTCCATAGAAAAAACACGAGATCAGACTATAGTGACAGCACGACAATAAAATGTATACCATTACATTCTGTCGTCCAATCTCCCCGTACGTATATTATATCATATAATATATGATTATTATTATTATTATTATTATTATTATGTACTTAGGTATATAAAGTAGTTTTTACTCGTTTTCTGTGTGTGTGTGTGTGTGTGTGTGTAGTTTTTCAGTATAATATTATAATATTAATAAACTGCGACTACTGCGCCATGACGGCGGCGGCTGTGTGCGTAATGTGTCTCTTAATCGTATATAAATATATAGATACCGGAATAATGGAATAATATTATATTATACAGCAGGTGACATTTTTCACGTCTTATACGTATTTTATATATAGGTATTGTATTTGTGTGCGTGACGCCGCCGAGAGAAAACTATATTATTTCGCGTCGAAGGAAACCTCCGTCGTCGGCGGATCAACGGTTGCCGCGGACGACGACGACGACGACACGATAACGGATACCGCCGATACAGGAGAACAATTATTATTAATATTGTACTTATTAAAATACAATAATTTTTAAATATTTCGAGTTTTTACAGTACAATTAATGTTTCAATACGAGATTGTTTTAGCATTTTCGCAAATTTTTAGAGCATACGTAAATGCATGCACATTTTAAGTTTTATTTTTAGAGCCATAACTCCCTGGCCATTAAATGCGTTATTAAAAACGTACATCGAAGTGACTAGCGGCGGTGTGTGACGAGAAATCATCAGACCGGCCGTTTAAGTCACACCACGTTTTGTGTGGTGCCCGGGGTATATTGTAAGGCGCTGTTGAAAATTTTTTTTTTTGCTGTAGGAAATATTTTTTTGAGCTGTTGCAGGTTGCTAATGCAATTAAATATGAAGAAAGACATAATTTTTTATCTTCAAATCATATTTTATATTTTTAATTGATATTGTTTTTTTTTTTTGTTTTTCAAAAGTTATTTTAATGAATACACAGTAAGGTAAGCGTATGTTAAGAAAAAAATATTGGGTCCTCTATACATTTTAAATAGTAATTGCATTGCTCCAATGCCAATGTTTGCATTTTATTTTATTATTATTATTATTATTATTATTATTGAAAAATCACTTTTTTTACTGTTAATAAATATGCTCTTTAACACAATCATTTAATATTTTTAAATGTTTAATAATTATATTATTATTAACACTAATGTTAAGGGGTTAAAAGCAATTGTTGTTGTATTTATTATAAAATAAATTTGAATTTACATTATTCACCATAATGTTTGATATATTTAAAAAAATAAATTTTATTTACATTTTTTAGAAAGGAGGTAGTTTGCAAGGGAGTTTGAGTGAAGGGGGGGGGGTGGAAATCTGATGAACTATTGCGCTGTTGATCATAGTTCTTAGAATATACCCTGGTGGTGCCGTCGCCGAGTGCAAATACATCACTTCTTTTCAATGCTCAACTCGCGTCGTCGTATACAATATTTACACACACATACGTTATAATATTATTGTTATTATTATACAAATACAAGTGTACGTGTTGTTGTTTGCGTACACACGTTAACTTGCGTTTGTTCGAGTGTGTGTGTGTGTGTGTGTGTAATGTGCGCGTGCGTGTGAAACGTACACGTGTGTTTGCCCGCTGTTACGGTGTTTGTGCTAATCAAATATCGCCGGCTAATTGCTCGGCGGTACACGCGGTCAACGTTCGGGTCCTCTTCCGCCATATAAACACACACGCACGCACATAATATTATTATTATTATATACGAAATATACGTTGTACTTAGTGTAATATAACACACACACACACACACACACACACACACACACACACACACACACACACACACATACACATACATGCTCGCCGTTACACGAGCACTTTTGTCGGTTTTCGGCTCTGTTTGTTGGGAACAAACACACGTCGTACAACACTGCGCCAACACACACGCCACACACGAGCGGTCTAGGTTAATGTGCAAAACACGAAGCGATTGACTGGCCGCGAGTGTGTGGTTTTATGGCAGTGCTAAACTGTATACAGAGCAGCAGGGCCGGACCGGGTTCGAAATTCCTACAGGGAAAATAACAATCGGCTCACTCTTAAAATATATTTTAATAAAAATTAACTACGAAAAAGCCGGACATACTTCGCACGACGGGTGGTGTTCTCTTGACGGGCGTATTAAAAAAAAAAAAAAAAAACGATAAATCATTTCTTCGGTAAAACGATTACTGAACGAAGGAAGTTAATAATATAAGAAAAAAAAAATGTTCGAAAAATGTCCAACATTTCTGTTTACGTTTTCAAAATTTTCTTGCGCCAAAATCTTTTTTATAGGATTTTCTATCTATGTTTAAATTTTCATAGAATTCTGATCAAAAAAATGATGGTTTTCGAGTCGTTTTTGTCGAATTTTGGGTAGTTTTTTCCGAAAAAAAAAAAATTGAAGAATTGAGAAATCCAAAAAATGACCTCTCTAAAGTACAATCTAGAGGCGAATCGGGTTTCAAAAAGTTATTGATCGAAACTTTTGGACAAGTATTTCTATACGAAAAGTTGTACACAGAAAAAAAATAATAATAATAAACTTCGTTCAGAATCTAAAAATGGTATTGAACAATAATAAAATTATGATTTGTATAAAAATCGCGTTTTTTTTTTTTAAAAAAAAATAAATTTTTGAAAATTAATAAACGAGAACTAATGAGAAACCCTTGTTGAAAAATATTATTTTACGGTTTCAGGAGCCAATTCTAATGGTCGATTTCAGATTTACTCGAAATTGGGAGCAAATTCGAATGCGCCCGGCCGTTCAACGGTTTATTTTTTTTTGTGATTATTATTACTGTTACGGACTTCCCCCCTCCCACCATTTTGTTCCCTCTTGGCCCCGGCGGTTCGTTTTTTTTTTTTTTTTTTTTTTTTAATTATTGTATTATTAAATAAATTTTTGGCGTGCCCGCGAGGGAATAAAATATTGTGTACAACACACGCGTATTACAATAATAATAATTACGTTTGCGCGCGTGTCCGTTTCCGTGTCGCAGACGATTGTGTTGGGGGATGGGGAGGGGGGCTGTGTTCGTTGTGCACGTTTTTGTTTATTATTTCGCTTCAATTAACGGCGTTTCACCCCCCCCCCCGCCCCAGCCCCCGTGCGAACTTGTATTGTTGAGTACTACGCCTACGAGAGAGTAAGTCCTGTGTCGCGAACGAACGATCAGGCATCGTATAGTTATGGTATTTCAAACACGTACACAAATATTTTTCCTCTAAAACGTACAAATAATCCACGTACCAGCTAGTTTCGGTACTACAACACTATTACTTAGAATAGAACTAACTTCCGCGCACGGTCATGATAATAATATTCATTCAACGGTCCGTCGATTATTTAACCTAACGATTCGTTTAATTAATTAATTAATTTTTATTTATAACACCGGGTGGTAAATGAGTACGGAAAACAAGTCGTTCGAACTTAAATCTAATTATATAAGTATATGTGTAAAAAAAAAAAAAAAAGAAAAATTACATAGAGTTACAAGTACAATAGGTAGGTAAATTAAGAATTATTAATCATAGTGTAATATACCTGTGATTAAAATTTATGTAACCTGTCTACTCTTTTTACACGACTAGCATCTACACCAAGAGCAGGCACGCCACAATAGCAATATTTTTTTAACATAGCTAAAACGAAAATCAAAATTGGGTAAATCGTCGCAGTGTTTCAAAAGTCGGTATTCCGGACTATTTGCAATTAAGTTACTAGAGTACTGAAGAACATTAAATGGAGGATTGTTTCTGGAATTAAAGGCAGGAACTCTAAAATTAATTTTTTGCGAAAACCCGGGACAAATTAATAGTCCAGAAATTAGTTTATAAATGAAAGCTACATCATTGTATAAACGTCTAGAGGTTAATGGTTCTAGACCAAGTTCTAAAGCAATATCGTCTAAACCCGCATCAACCTTACCTAACTTAAAAGCTATAATTCTCAAAAAACGCCTTTGTATTCTGTCGAGCTTTTCAATTAATTAAATTCGTTTAGGATTCCAGAAAACTGAAGAGAACTCCAAAATTGGACGGACAAGGGAGCAATATAAAACATTTAAACAAATAATATTTTTGAAATCAAAACAATTACGTTTGATAAACCCTATAACACGTAATGATTTACTATATATAAATATATATATAGAATCGATATGGGCATATTTTGATAATATTTCGAATTTTTCAGTCGTTTTTGTTTGCTTTTTGTTAGGTGTGTTTGTGCATAAGAAAACCAAACGTGGTCAAAATGAAATTCAAAAATACCTAATAAAATTTAACTCACGATTGTGAACAATTCAGAGTAGAATCAACAAAAGGAAATTACAACTAATTTAAAACAAACGATAAGGGTAAAACATCAAGCATTTGAAAAAACAAATGTACAGTTTTCAAAAGAGTAAAATGTGTAATTGTGTATTAAAACTCAGGTGTAATGATTAAATTATGTATTCGTAGTGACGTGACTTCAAATTTAAGTGTTTTGTATACGTATTAAATTGAATAATTAATATGCATATACCTACATAATAAATGACATAAATACGTTTACAGAAATTTGAATTGAATTTATGTGCACAATAATAATGGATCCATTCTCAACGAACTTTTAGTACACTAAATATTGTATATCGTTATTAAAAGGGTGGATTTATTTATTTATTTAGTTTTGTTTGAAACCTTTTGTAAATATGGTTTTCGAAAATATGCAATAATAATTTGAAGAAAATTACTAATTAAGTAAAAAGTTTGTGTCCGTATTATCAGTGTCAACTACTGGATATAGGTGTATTTAAAAATAACCCAAAATTATAAAGTATAAATTCACATATTTGGAATTAAAGTTTAAAAGTCATATTCATTTTGATTAGTAAAGGTTGGAACTAATTTAAAAAAAGTAAGTTTGAAATGCTATAAAGGTAAAAATAAAAGGCAAAATGTTATATACATAATATTTAACTGACAAAGATAAAAAAAAGAAAATGAAAATATTGTTACTAACAGTGTTTGTGTATTATTTGAATATAAATGAAAATACGTGTCCATAGATTTATTTTTTAAAAAATGTATATAAAATACCAATTAAATATATACAAAAATACTGTGTAAATTAAAAAATTAATTTGATAAAATATCATTTTTTTTTTTTTTTTAGTTTGTTATTAAGGTTTGCGCATGTTTCAACGATCCTTAAGGAACTATTCAACTGTATGTCATCATAAAAATACACTCTTCTCTAGTACTCAACTGTCTCGCGTAGCCCTTTATACTCAAACATACTTCGTGCCGGGCATATTATAAAACAATAGTCTTCTATTACTTTACTTTCAAAAATTTAGAAATTTTATAATAATAATATTAAATAATTAAAAAATAAATAGAATATAGTGGCTATATTGACTTTGTGAAAAATATTTAATTTTATGTTAATTTTAAATGTGCTATAGATAAGATTTTATTTTTTTTTTTTTTTTTTTTTTTAGATTCTGAACGAAGTGAAGAAGCTTATGTTTTTACAATGACGTTTATTTTTTATTTATTTTTTCTTCTTCTGTGACCACTCTTTCATGTAGAAATACTTGTCCGAAAATTTCGATCAGTAACTTATTAGATTCAAAATCACATCCAGACGATACATTTCACAGATCATTTTTCAAATTTCTCAATACTTTTTTCAAAAACACGGATCATTTGTCAAAAAAATTGATAAAATACGGAAAAATATGCAATTACCGGAATTTCCGTAAAATTGAAAATTGTTTTTTAACACGACTTTAAAAATAATGCAACTAGGGACTTGAAACTTTCACCAACTACTAAAAATGATCCCGAGAACATTTCATAACAATTTAAAAAAAATTTTATCAATTGTTTTGAAAAAAAAAGAATACAGCATTTTGAAAATTTCGGAAATTTCTCATTTTTTATTAGTTTTAATGCAATACAATTTTTGATTTTTGATATGAAGACTTGAAAATTTAATATAATCTTATTCGTATATTATATTATGTCTTATTGATATGAAAAATTTCGAAAATTGTAAGTAAACTTTTTTCTCCATAGCCGATTGAATTTAGAATTTCGACGAAATTACCTAAAGTAATGTCTAACGTACACAAAAGATAATCGGCCGGACCGATTTTTTTTGAAACTCGGTGCTTAGATAAATAATTACTTAAATAAATATAGGTTATAAATACATTTTAACAGGACGTATGCTGAATAAAATAATTTCACGCCCAAATTTTTCTTCCCAAACATTTTTACTGTACGTAAAATTCGTTATATTAGCACAAATTATATATTTTTTCGGAAAATTCCTATGTGGTGTGGAAAATGGTTTATGAAAAATGTAGGTAACTTAAATCCACTCATAATCGTTTTCCTAATGTATGCTACTGCAAATTTTCTAATGTATATCATAATAAAACTTGTTTTCGTTCGAGCAATATGAATGCCAAAGTCATTGTTTTACCTTCGCCTCTTTATGCTAATTTTAGTTTTTCAACGTGATTTAAATTAAATCATTTATCATAGGTATGAACTACATTATGTTTTAGTTGAGCCCGAACAGCGAGTATACTATTATTTGAAATGAAGGTTCAGGCAATTAAGACGAAAAGTTTGCTCCATAAAAAACAATCATAATGAGATATTATACAGAATAGTTTGCTGAAACTTCGTAAATAAAGATCCATTGTATAAATCTTAATTATGAGACGAGCAAACCAATAGACATATAGGCATAAAATCATAAATTTACACCCAAATAAAATATTATCACGAACAAATAAATATTATTTAATTAAAATTTTCACCTTGCTTATTAAGTGTCATCTTTAATTTATTTAAATTCTATTACTTTTTACTCCAATTATCGTTATTATATTTATTTTCATCCCCATATGCGTATCCTTCTCGCGTAATTAAGTGACTTATCAAAATTATTGTCAAATTCACATTATAATAATATGTTTTCTTTATATTAATTACGAAATTATTATAATCGATAAAATAACGAGCCCTTTTCCTCTTCTCCTTTCGACAAATCTTATTGATTTTTTATTTGAATTACAAAAAGGATGAATTTTTTTCCTGTTAATTGGTTCGTTAATGGAAACGGAGTCCCTCTAGAAATCATAATTTTCAATTCGTTGCACGTTGCAACGTTGCAGTGATATTACTGTCACTCTTCGTGTGATTTTTTCACTCGTGTCACACTTTGTGCTTTTGTTTTCCGACTTGACACGATATAATATTATAACAAACTGGCGGACTAACGCTTCGTGTCAGCGGCCTCGGTCCATTCTCTCAGCAGCCGATATACAAGCTATATATATATATATATATATATATAAGAACAGTACTTAGATATTACGTTGAGCTAGGTCATATTTTATGTCCTCGTACACCTGTAAAATTTAATTCAATCACCGTCAATTCACGCGTTTAAAAATCTAAATTCACTGTTTATTAAATTAATACTGATTTTTATTCAAAACAACATAATATTATGTTATAATGTTTCCGAGCAGACTCTAAGTAAATAGGTATACTGTAGTTATTATTAATATTGTAATGTCGTTCTTATAACCTCGCGCACATTTATTCGGACAAATCGCACACGTTGCACAACAATAGAATACAAACAGACGTTTCGCATATTTTGATTTTAGAAATAACCCGTTACACTTACCATAAACGCATTGCAACCTGCGCGCGGGCGTTCATAATGTTTTACGCGTGTGTGTGTGTGAGTATAGGTAGGTAACGGCAAAGACGTAACAATATATTTTGATTTATCGTTTCTCGTGTATTATATTTTCAAGAATAAGTTAATAATTAATCGATTTTTCACGGGACTATTCACCGACTGGGTTATGTTAATCGTACTCGAAAGGTTAAAAATCGTCTAAATACTTGGCAATTCGTACCATGGGTATTCTTAGTTCTTTGACTTTGAGAAGATTGTGTGTGTGTGTGTGTGTGTGTTAAATTTTAAAGAAACAATAAATTATGTCTTGGATAAATTGATTCTGAGCTTCAATTATACGTATAACAAGGAAATTTTACTTAATAATTCAAAAGTTTGTTATTATTAAAAAAAAGAAGAAGTTTTTTTTTTTTTTTTTACTCCATCAGTTGTATGTCACATATTATCTGTAAACAGGAAAAAAAAATTGATGACAAAAAGTGTTAAACAAAAAAAAAAAAATAATAATAAAAAAGTAAAGTAAGTAAATTAAATCAAAGATAAGAAAGTAAATTTAAGTACGTAAAGTAAAATACTGACAAGAAAGCCGGGCATACACTTTGTACCACGGATACTCATCCCTCCTTGGATTATCTAATATAAATCATTTCTTCAACAATACAATTCTTAACAAAGTAAATTAATAATATAAAGAACAATAAATGTCATCATTTGCAACACATCTACCAAGAGTATCCGATCCGAAAAACGAAGAATACCCGTGGTGCGAAATATTTCCGGCTGGCTTTCTTGTCTATACATTACTTTAGGTACTTAAATTTACATTACTTTACTTTCTTGTGTTTTCTTTACTTTACTTAAATTTGCATTTTTTTATCTAATAAATAAAGAAAGGAGAAAAAATTTAATGAGGAAAAAATGTTAGAAAAATTATGACAAAATATTTCTTATATTATATTTAATAATTTATTATTAGTAGTCTATGTGTGTTTAAATTTTCATCGAGTTTGAATCAAAAAAATTATGATTTTCGAGTATTTTTTGTCAAATTTTGGGTAGTTATTCCCGAAAAAAAAAAATAATGGGGTATTGAGAAATTCGAAAAATGACCTTTTTAAAGTACAATCTAGTGGCGAACTCGGTTTCAAAACTTGGTTTTTGATCGATTGTTTTGAACAAATATTTCCAATACGAAAAAACGTTAACCAGAAAAAAAAAAGAAGAAAATAACAAACATCGTTGTAAAAAAAAAAAAAAAGTGCGTACTTCGCGTCGTCGGGTGGGATACTCTTGACGGGTGCATATTGTATTTTATTAAAGAAACGATAAATCATTTCACACATTCATGCACTTAATATTAATGTTAATCTTTTTAGGTATGAACATGTCGAATACAATTATTCGAAATAATGTTATTGCAGTAATTATAATATTAATATAACATTGATCAATTGTGTTACGGAAAGCAAGCGTATAATAATGATAATAATATCATATACACATGCGGTCGTGAACGGTAAACGTAACAACAATACACGTGTTAGCGTATATTATAATGAATCGGTCGAGACGGTAATAATAATTACGAGTAAACAATAATTATTATTATTGTACAGTATGCAGTGTATTCGTGAATATTATTGGTTATGAACAGTGGCGTAGCCAGAAATTTTGTGCGGGGAGTGCTGAGATTCCAACATTATTATTCGACTTGTAAAAAAATAAAATTTATGTCTTTTTAAGATCTATAAGAAGGAGGAAATGCTATTTCAGATATTATATGCATCACTGCATTTTTCTGTTGTTGATGACGTTGAATAAGCTAAGTGCATTTATGTTATGCCGAAGACGTCTCCTCTGTGAATTTTATTTATTTGCTTTTTTTCTATTGTTATTCACACCTCTGAGTGTATTTCATACAAGTTTTATTATTATTAATATTTCTTATTCAATGTGCAATTTCTATTTCGGAGAAATAAATAGGTGTAGAATTATTATCTTTATGGTTTTGCGAAAAACTACTGAACAAAAAATTTAAACTACCAAATAACTGAATGTGACTCACAGACTGTCTTTGTTCATTTTAGTTGTCCGTTTTATAAATACGATACGAAAACCTACGAATTATTAAAATTAAATTTTATGAAAAATTTGTATAACATTCTATTTTAGACTTTTACAACCCAAGTGCGAACAATATATAAAATAAATAGCTTAAATCACGGCCAACGGGGATGGATATGGCCCCCTTAGCCTCCCCCTTGGCTACGCCACTGGTTATGAATGTTGTTTTGTACCGATGACGCGGGACGTTCGATCCGTCTGCCGCAGGACACCGTTTTGCCGTTTTTCGAGGCAAAAGTATATCGATTATCCCTAATCCCTATCGGCCCGAAAAAAAAAATAAAATAATAATATGTTACATACCCTGTCCTGTTAGGATATTCACAACTGACTTTTAAATTCTGTACGAAATAAAGAACGATGTGAGGTTATAAACGATGTGAGGTTTTTTTTTTTTATTGTTCGAAAAAGTTTTGTAGTTGAATTTCGTTACTTCACTTACTCGGGAAACGACCGCCGCCGCCGCCGCCGCCGGGTTCATGTGGCAAGGATCGGTTACCGGTAGGGTCCAATAGCTGTGTGTCGTAAACAGTCTCTACATAATATGTATTGAAATTCAAGTTAGAGGAACTTATTTTTTTCCTTTATCCTTCCCCTGCGGTCTGAAATATGCTGCGGTATATTTTCAGCCGGATATTGGTCTAAAACATAATATTGTTATCGTCGTCCCCCGAAGCATGGCCGTATCCAGGGGGTGGGGGTGGTTTTCCGGGTTCAAACCCCCTCCAAAATGTTTATGTTAAGTTTAAAATTGCACTGAATTTTTACTTATTACCATTAACCATAACATACAAGTTTTCACATAATATATCATTTTTGTTATAGATTCTACCACCCCCCCCCCCATGAATTTTATTCTTGATACGGCTATGCCTATAGATTTTTTTGTTTTGTAAACAATTTTCCATTGATAATTCTAATTGTTCATTTTTTAATTAATTATTTTAAAAAATGACTCATGACTGTTTTCAGGGCGGGGAGGTCTTGGAATTACCCCCTCCCCCACTTCTGAAACTTTCTAAAATAATTTTTTATTATTATTTTACATTAAATATTGTCAATACTTAATTTATGGTTAAATTTCTCATTGAAAAAATAATAATAATAATAAAACCCTCCCCGAAAATTCATTCTGAATACGGCCATGCCCCGAAGGTGATGGTTTTTTACTAATATTCTAATCGTCAACATTGCAACCTGCAACGCTAACTTCCTAGTTTTAATGACAAATACATATATTAAAATATTATAATCTGCTAAGGAATGTTTTATTTTATTATAATATTGCATTTCTTATAATATTGTCGATCCGTGATATTGTTTTCGGAAAAGTCTAGTAAAAATGTAACTAGGCGCAATAATATGTCTCTATGAATTCTATGTATCGACATGGACCTTTTTTTTGGAAAAAACTACCCAAAATTTGACGAAAAAGACTCGGAAACTATCGTTTTTTTTTTTTTTTTTTTATCCGAACTATATGAAAATTTAAACATATATATATATACAATAATATGAGAATTATTTTGGCGCAAAAAAATTTCAAAATGTAAAAAAAACAAATTTTGGACATTTTTCTAATATTTTCTTTCCTCATTCATTTTTTTTTTTTCGTCTTCTTTATTTATTAGATCAAATAATAATAATAATAATAATAATAAAATAAATTAAAGTAAAGTAAGTGCGAAGTGTGTCCCGCTTTGTTGTCTATACTTTTTTTTTTTTTTTTTTAACACGAAGTGCATAAAAACAAAGTAGAGTACAGATGCGTGTCAACTACAGATAAGAATTCAATTTTTCTGAATTATCATTTACAAATCCTCAAATCTTACGTTAAACTAGTTGTAAATATAAATAAATAAATGTCAAAAAAAAAAAAAAAAAATTATTTTTTTCCAACCTTCCCTGTACCGTGAGATTTTAAAATCCAAAAAAATTGGCCAAGTAGTAACTTTTAGTTGCCCCCCCCCCATCCCCCATCCCTGCTGAATCGGAATGGATAACTGATATTAATCGATAATCAATTATTGTCGTTTCAAAAATAATGTCCTCTCGTATACGTAAATATACGCTTATCCAGTGTCCGCGTAACGGGTGTCGTGCGAAATTTTCGGTTTCTCCGCTTAGTATAGTACCTGAGAGGACCCGCCGCCGGCTGTCCGACCCAAACGACAAAATGTCGAACAATAACCGCACAGCACGTCCACGAAATAAATTACATAATATGTACAAATTATGATTTTGCGCCGTTGTCTGTACGCCCAACTTTAGCAGTTGAATCTTCGGACACGTTCGGATGCGCGTACCAAACGTTATCAGAACTCGCAATGACTGTACAATAATAACAAATAACAATAAAAAAAAAAAAACATTTTGCCCTCTTTTTTTTTCGATATTATTTAGTGTATCCCAAAAGTTCTTCACCATAACATACAATTATTCGTTTATAAGCGGTGTTGTACGTATAAAAAAAAATTCTTATTTATGGCGCGAAATCAAATCTATTGTATCTCATAATATTTTAAAACGACATTATTATTATTATTATTATTTTTTTTTTTTGGTAAAAGAAAATTCAAATTTTCAAAATTTTCTTTCAGCTAAAAACTATCCATATTATTGTCTATCTACTTTAAACATTTCGTCAAATTTCGAATAATTTTCCTCCTGATTTATACCCCCCCCCTAATTGCTTAGATTCAAATACGCTTTTTAATCAGAAAAAGTATTAACATCAAAAAAAAAAAAAAAACCACACTCATTTCCTTTCACTCCTTTCAATATTTACGCGGTTTTTAATCTGGAGTTCTCCTTTGGTGTATTTTGCAATGTCATTTTGATTAATTCTTTACAGTGGTGGCTCGTTGGATTTGCAAAAGGCGGTGCACAAAAATGTTATGATATGGATTGAAAAAACAATTTTTTTTTCGCCCATAGTAAAATTAATGTAATTTTATTTATTTTTAAAAACATTCGAACGGTAAAACATAGGTACTCAAAAAATTTGTGTCATTCATCAGAAAAGTTTATTTAACGAAAAAAACTGCAAACACTTTTTCTTTTTCTTTTTAATAAACAGTTCTTAAAGTATCAACTGGGTGTATATAGTAACTAAATAATAACTATACAAATCTAACATTTTTCATTATAAACATTTTTGATAGGTTCACGTACTCCTCAGCACCGTAGCCACTGATTCGGTTAATAGTTCATATGTCTGATTTGAATTTATAACCTGGGTGGGGGTGGGGGGGGTAATACCCTTTCACCCCTCCGTAAACACGTCACTAATGTAGTATACGTTTTTAGTAGATATTATGTCGTTACGAAATACATTTTTAGCATTCTTCAATCATTGACATTCAACTCTAATCTTGGCCAAGTGCCTGAATTCGGGCGAATCCGAGTTGGGTCCCAGATAAAATGGTCAAAAAAGATCAGTTACTAGTTGGGTCCCGGGTATAAAAAGGTCAACTACTAGTTGGGTCCCGGGTATAAAAAGGTCAGCTACTGGTTGGGTC
>JAIPRM010010816.1:0-13442 GCA_025469315.1 Stegophylla sp. TES_Ste_2020
TAATTTTTTGATCCGAATTTTATGAAAATTTAAACATAGATAGAAAATCTTATAAAAAAGATTTTGGCGCAAGAAAATTTTGAAAATGTGAAAAAAAAATTTGGACATTTTTCGAAAATTTTTTTTTCTTGTATTATTAACTTCCTTCGTTCAGAATCGTTTTACTGAAGAAATGATTTATCGTTTCTTTAAAATTTAATACGCCCGTCAAGAGAATACCACTCGTCGTGCGAAGTATGTCCAGCTTTTTTTATTTCTAACTGTTTATTCATCAATTTTACTGGTCGATTTCAATTTTATAATAATAATAATGATCGAGAAGTCAACAATATAGTGTTATTTCTGTAAATTATTACACTCTTTATATGGATTCAATGAGGTTTACCGTTCTAAAGAAAATGGATCTAGTCGAGTTAATAAATCAAACAAAAAGCGATACACTGACCGCTAAGGTAGATTTAACGACGACGTGCCAGGGGCCTGCAGGTGATTGTTATTGAAATTGCGCTCACGCGGTACAATATGTAAAATGGTGACCTATGTGGAATGCATTTCGTCCGTGAGTCGTCGGGGCGTTACTCATAGTTACGTTTGAAATATAATTATTTTAAACCGTTCACCAAGTTCTTACCGCTCGTTCGTTCTGCTAAAAAACAATAATTGTTCTCTTTTTTCTGTGCAATTCGTTTTCACAAGTCGCGGTCTCTATTCACAAATACAAAATTATTAAACAGTTAAATTATTTAAAATCAATTAGGTATTTGTATTTTAATATATAATACATTTATATTATTATTTATAATAATCATACGAGCAATTTAGATATTATTTCTTTGTAGACATATATATATATATATATATATGATGTGTTGAATAAATTAAAAATATTATTTTTGTTATTAATTTAAATCGTGAAGTAATGGGTTACAATAAATTTTGAAATTGAAAACATTTTTTTTTTTGCTAATTAATGAGTACTAAATTATTTTACAGCCTTCGGGCGTTGTATCCGGGCCTGCGCCTATTACACTTTAAAAAAAGCCGGACATACTTCGCACGACGGGTGGGATTCTCTTGACGGGTGTGTATTGAATTTTAAAGAAACGCGATAAATCATTTCTTCAATAAAACGATTCTGACCGAGAGAAGTTAATAATATAAAAAATAAATGAGAAAAAAAAATGTCCAAAATTTTTTTTCACATTTTCAAAATTTTCTGGTGCCAAAAACTTTCTTATATGATTTTCTATATCTATGTTTAAATTTTCATATAGTTCGGATCGAAAAATGATGGTTTCCGAGCCGTTTTTTGTCAAATTTTGGGTAGTTTTTTCCAAAAAAAAAAAATTCAAGAATTGAGAAATTCAAAAAATGACCTCTCTAAAGTAAACTTCAAAAAGTTACTGATCGAAACACTTTTGGACAAGTATTTCCATTCGAAAAGTTGTACATAGAAAAAAAAAATAAAAAAATAAACATTGTAAAAACACTAGCTTCTTCACTTCGTTCAGAATCTAAAAAATAATAGATTATTTTAAACCACGCATACTATGCCGCGTTTGCAATTATTACAAATTAAAAAAATGCTATTTAAAAAAAAAATAAATACCATTTTAAACGCTTAATTTCTCTGTAGGTGCGTACTAACGAAGCACATCGGTCTCTAATTAAACAATACGCGTTATTAGCGCGTGTGTACTATTATTATTATTATAATACAATAATTAACCGTCTCTAGTCATACGCAGTACCATATTGTAATAGTGTTCGGATAATTTTTAAAGAAATAAAACAAACAAGGATGAAAAAATAATAATAATTACAAAACGTTTAGAAAAACGTAAACGAAAAAAAAAAAAAAAACGCGTTCATGTTATACTATATACTATATACTATTCATGCGAACTGAACTTTTTATGCGTTTTAAGTCTCACGACAAAATTGTTGTTGTAGAGCAGTGGTTCTCATCGAGGGTGATACCGCCTCTCCCCTTCCTCAGTGGACGGTGAAGAGGTTCTGAGGGGCGGTGAACTGATAATATTTTGGATGGTAAGGAGGCAGTGAGCAAGTCTTGGACGATAAGGGTGGTGTTGAGTATAATATTATGTACTATATTATTATATTCACATTAAAACCTGAAGAAAAATAATAAAAACTGAAATACACAAATACTTTTTATTGAAAGCGCCATGACTTACCTGTAATATTGTATTTTTTTTGGAAAGTTTTAAAGATATTTTGTCCCTTGAACTTCCTAAATGGGTAGTAAATCCCGTTGCGACTATTGAAACAGTTTTACACTTTTTAAGTAGTATAAAATTTTTTCATTTTACTGGGCGTTAAAAAATATTTTTCTTTTCAAGAGGGCGGTGACTATAAAAAGGTTGAGAATCACTGTTGTAGCGAGGGTCGGGCAGTTTCATTAGTGTAATTAGGACAAAATATTTGGAAAGGGGGGGAGGGGCTAAAATGTTTATTTATTCATTTAGCCCCCGCTTGATGTGTATTCTTGCATCGTATCCAGTGAACAGTGACTGAATTTTACGAACAAAATGCATTTCCGGGGTGGAATTCGCAGGAGCTCGTTCAGTATCTAAAAAAAAAAACAGTTTTTACGGTTTCATATTATGTGGTGGTTGCTCAAAATCATGACGTGGTCTCCCGATTTAGAATTTTATTGCTCAAAGAACGCACTAGGGAAATTCGAATTTCTGTGTAACAAACTGTATAGAATTGTATAGAAAAAACAAACAAAAAAAAAAAATTAAGCTGAAAATACTGTTCATTTTCAAACGCTTTCGGTGGCGTATACAGCTGTGAAAAATGTCTTGGTGACACGTGGAAAGCACCACCAGTCAAAATTGCAACACATTTGCATGAAAAAAGAACCAAAAAAAAAAAAAAACCGAACACTGCGTACAGTAGTTAACATAATAATTATTGTATTCCGTTGTTCCATGACGTGTACGAATTACAGAATAAACTCGTTTAATTATATATATATATATTTAATATAAAAATACTTGTTCAAAAGTTTCGACCGCCATTTTTTTTTTTTTTTTTAAACCGAATTCGCCTCAAGATGGTATACTTAAGTGACGTCATTTTTGGGAAAAACTAACCGAAATTTGACAAAAAAGACTTGAAAACTATCTCTTATTAATCGAAACTCTATGAAAATTTAAACATAGCTAATATATATTTGACGTAAAACATTTTTTAAATGTAAAATATTTTCGGATATTTTATTCGGTAAAAATTTGATTGGAAAAAAAAAATTACGAACAAAGTCGTGTGATAATTTTTATAATTACACAAAATAAAATGTCCTATACGATTTAGTAGAGCGAAAATTAAAAAAAAAAAAATAACTTAAATATATTGCAGTGTAGGAAAAATATCAAAATTCAACAACATTGACCGAAGGCGGAATGACATACCGACATTTAAAATTCGACGCGCTGGACATAATTGAATATGATGTTATCGTAACTGAGGTTAACAACGTCCGTGGCTAAAAAGTCAATAGGCTCTAATTTTTAACCGCTCTCCCTCGATCGAGTATTTTATTTGTTTGTTTCACTTTTATTTTAAATATTATAAATAATCTGTAAATAAATTGTTTGAGCATTCAAATCTAGTATTATAAAAGAAATACTACGTTTTTAATGTTAGAAACCTTCAAAGTTATACATTATAATATTATGTTTTACTATAAAGTATTTAAATTAAAATATTGTATCAATATTATAATTAAAATTTCAATCCAGTTTTGGTGCCGCAATATTTACATAATATCGTAATTAATACTAAATAATGACCTCAAGTTTTTCGCTTGATATTAACATCAGGCTAATTTATAAATTCTAAGTAATTTTGTTTCCCAAATAATAAATTATTCTGTTGTAGTCCAATAAAAATTCATTTTTACGCCGAAATCATATTTTCAAATGTTTCTGATATTTAATTTATAAAATAATTTTCACTCACAGACTTCTTCTTAAATACATTTCTCGCACGAGCATTTTTATAAAACCGAAAAAGCATTAAATTATTTAGACTGTTGTGCCACTGGTTATGCTAAGCTATATTATTATATGAAAATAAGGAAACAGGAACATAAAGGAAACGCGCGCTATGGTTTGATTAATCGCGTATTATATAAACTTATTGTTGTTGCATTATAAATACATGAAATTAGTGATGATTATAGTATTTACAACTATACGCACCGTCTACATTTATTATTTGTTAAAACGTTACATAGTTATTTTCATCTAAATGCATTTCTTTGAACGTAAAATATAGTGTATATTATATTATTATATTATATATTATACTCTTACATAAAATATAATGAGTACACCCGCTAATTTTATATATGAGGCGTCTAGTTTCAAAACCAGTTAAAAGATAATTCTTTCAAAATGGTTTTTTTTTTTAATTTTCCAAATATTCACACTGTATCACACAGTTGGTAAAAACATTGAACATCTAACAAGGCGCTATAATCGATATTAAATGAGGACAGAAAATGGTGGTTAGTATCAAAACCAGTCATCTAACGATATTTATTTCAAATCAAGCCATAATTAAACACAATATGTTTTTATCTGTTCTGGTGGTAACAGTACCTACTCAAATTTTTTCAATTTTCATTTAATTAAGTATTAACTACAATTAAGTTCTATTTGGTTATTATTTTTTACTATTAGGTAATTATATACATAAAATTAAAAATGCTTAGTATCTCTTAAATTTTCCAGGGTTTGTTTCAAAATCACCGATCTCATAAAGTTAATTTCAAAACCAGCCATAAGTGAAAAAAAAATTGGTTTCAAAAACAGCCCCATATGCTTAAATTCACAAGAAAACCAGCCATTTCAAAACTATAAATTTATTTAACTCTTGTAATAATATTTTTACAAAATATATTTTCACATACAATGTGACGTGTACCATTCAAAGCTTTGATTATAGACCAAGTATTTTATGTTATTTTCGTTTTTTGTTGTTTCTGAAAAATTTCGAAAATTGCTTGTAGCTGGTTTTGAAACTAGACGCCTCATATTTGTATACTATTATGAGGTTAATTTTAGTTTTAAATTATATCATAAACGATTTAATTAATTATCTTTTAATAAAGAAGACTACTTATATGTATATATATATAAAGATCGTATAACGAATATTACTATTGACTAAGTAAATGCAATAATGTAATTACACTAATTATTTTAGGAACAATATATAATATAGCAGATGGATTGTTCGAAATTGTGTGATAATAATTATAAATTATAATTGATATTGATATTTGTGTACTAAAACAATAATTATTACTAATCAGTCACATTGCGTTCCAAAGGCAGGGAAAACGGAGCACTTGCTCATGACCTATAATGACTCGTATAAAAAAATAAATATCATTGTAAAAACATAAGTTTCTTCGCTTCACTCGAAATCTAAAATAAATTGAAAGGATTATTTTTTAAATACTACACGTTTACATTGCGTGTCGGCCTAATGTACAGTCGGCCCAACGTCTATGGGCCCCTTTTGAGGCAGCCCTAAGTCTGCATGAAATGGGTATAGGAATTTGTGTTTTTGAAAATGGTAGACGTTTGGGAATTGACCAATATTGGTAGGACCGGACTTGAATGGGAAAAAATGGGAGCCGAATTGTCTACACTCTACTATGTTCATATCTACTTATATTCTCTTTTTTTTTTTCAATCAGTTTCGTTAGCTTTTAATTACTGTAAGAGCTTTAAAATCCAAAATACGGCGAAATTTATCATTTTCAATAATAAAATCAAATCGACACTGATTTTTCAGTTACTGCATAATGAATATTGGAAATGATTTCAAAATTTAAACAATCATATTGCTAAAAGAATAAAAAAAAAACAATTAAGTTGTCTTTTACCCAAAACGGTATGCACCCCGCGCCATCACCAGTATCTTATGTGAAATTTCCATGGTGTGAAGTATGTCTAAGCCGGACAATAAATGAAAATATGAAATTAATTAATATAATTAACGGCCCTGTTGTACATTAGTATAATTTGATAAACATAATGTCGAATTTCAGCAGTATATAAGTAGGTAATTAGGTAGTAAAAATAAAAAATAGGTAAGTATGATTATTATATGTGAAAGATTTTCGAATTAGTGTTAAACGCAGTTTAAGTGGTATTTATTTATATGACCCGAGAAAATTTTCGAATTTAAAAATGTCAAAAAAAATTATTAGATACTTATACAATATAATAAGTGTTAACTAATCCGCGTATAAATTTTAATAGAGACATTAAAACATTACAATAATAATTAAGGTTGAAAATAAGTAAGTTATTTTTATTTTTAATTATTTTTTATTAGGCACACAGTACTATGTATATTATAATAATTATTGTTGTACTGAGAACTATTTATACATTTCATATTTTACATTGGTGTAACAACTAACAACTTATAATCACTCTAACATGTACATTAAATATGTTCCGCAACTACCTGCAACAGTATAATTATGTTTATGTATTAATTATTAACTGCTGGGTCATAAGAAGGTGCTTAACAACTTAATTGAAGTAGTTATTCAAAAGGAAAAAAAAAATCAAAAATTAATCATTTTATTAATTACCCGAATCTCGATAAGAAAGGTAACATCAGCTTAAACCAGGTATTAACAATTAAAAATTAAAATAGTATTAGAAAATATTATTATAATTACGAACGATTGATGGATATTTTGCAATTTCGGTGTTCATATATTCGAGACTATTTTAGTAAAATTCAATTTTTTTTTTTAAATTTTCAAATAAATGTTTGTATGTTATAACTGTTAAATAATTTACTAGATGTAAATCACGCGCAATTTTTATTTACAAAAATAGATTTCTATTCAATTTCACATTCATTTGAATTTATCGTTTCATGTATTTTACACCAGTGGTTCTTAAAAAACGATATATAAAATTGTCAAAATGATGAGTACAGTAAGTTGTGAGTTTATTCAATATAATGATAAGAATCAATTATTGACGTTATATGTCATTGGCCGACAGTAAATGGAAATCAAAATCATGACCGTCAATAATTTTAACGCAATTTGTTTTTCACTAAAAATGTATTTGTAATCTCTTAATTAAAATACTTTAATTGCATACGTAAATAACACCAATTTGGACACCAAATTTAACCTAATTTTTTACCTAACTCAGGGTTGTTACGCCACTGGAAAACCTTGAAAACCTGTAAATGTCGGGGTATTTAATTATGGTACGGAAAACAGGGAAAAGTCAGGGAATTTTTCAATATTGTCCGGAAAATTATTTATAGTAAAGATATATAATATAGGTCTTTTAAAGTTTACCAATACTGTGAACCTAATTAATTTAGTTTTACATTTTTCTAATCTATAAAAAAAATATGTTTATATTTTATTTTATTCCTTCAAAATATTTCACATACTATTATATCTATCTAAATTTAAATTTTCATTAAGTTTGGAGTAAAAAAAAAAAGATAGAAACCGTGTCTTTTTTGTCAAATTTTGAGTAGTTTTTACCAAATTTTGAGAAAATTATTGATAATTTTGAAAAAATGACCTCTTAAAAGTACCATCTAACCATCTAGTGGTCTCTGTAGTTACCGTTTGAAACTTTTGGACAAGTATTTACATACGAAAAAATGTTTACAGAAAAAAAAATAATAACATCATTATAGTAAATCACTATAGTTTCTTCGCTCCGCGCAGAATCTAAAAAATATTTGTATGGTTTATACGAATTTATGGGGTGTATAACACTGGAAAATTTTTTATAAAGAGCATAAAAACCTGGAAAAGTCAGGGAATTTGAAAAATTAAAAAATGTAACCTAACCTCTAAGCAGACTAAACCGATTCGCAAATACATATCAATCGAATTGATTTGAAATCTATAAATTCATAGACACGTTATAAAATCAATTAAATTTTATACGCCATCATGTTGATATTTCGGTGTTGATTGTAAGACGCAGATATAATTGCTGCTGCTGACATTGAACATTTTCTAGGACGGGGCAAAAATTTTGTATAGTTGCCGCCTTCTAAATGGACGCTCCTAAATGACAATATAAGAACCGAATGCCAGCGGTTTTTTTCGAAAATTCACACAGCGTTTTGCGAATTTGCATAAGATCACAAGATGTATCTTATTATATACCCAGGGCTTCGTAATATTATGTGCAAATTTTTACATGGTTTTGGTTTGTATTTAACGATTTAGCGGAATGTTTGACCGACGAGACAACACACAATATGCATAATTTCTGTTGGCGAATTTGCATAAAAATATTTGGCAATAGAAAATTTCAATAGCGTTTCGTCACGCCGCCGTGGACGAAATTATATTTTGTTTTTTCCACTAACGTGTCAAATCACGTGCACTGATAATAATAATTATTATTGTCGCCGCCATAATATATTATGCTTCTGCGGAACCGAATGGATATTATTTTGCACGAATAGCGTTTAAATTATTGTATATTAGGTGGCATCGGCAAGAGTTTTCGGGCGAATATTGTTGAAAGGAGGATAGAAATACATTTTGCTAACTAACCGCCATTGTCTGTGCCGCCGCCGCCGCTGTTCTCGCGCGAATACAATGCGATTTCATTAAACACGCGAACGTTTCGGAAAAAATAATAATATGTATATTATTGGACGAACGACGATCGGATTTAAATGATTTCCGCGCCGAATGCTATGACGAATAATATAATACAAAATATAGAGCACAGGGACTGGCCGAATTACATACGCGTTGACGAGATTGCAATGAGGGTTTGTTTTTGTATATTTTTCGTTTCGTTTTATAAAGCCATTGATTTTCGAATTAAAAACAAAAACAAAATATTTTTTATATTTTTAACTAATTTTTAAAGAGTGTATATTTTCCGACCCGTGGTTCCCCGACATGAGTTAGCTGTAAACAAAAAAAAAAGTGTGTAATTCGCTCGTCGGGGTGTTCTTCGCACGTCGAGTGGAATTCTCTTGACGGGTGTATTGAATTTTAAAGAAACGATAAATTATTTCTTCTGTAAAACGATTCTGAACGAAGGACGTTGATGATATGAGAAAAAATAAAATGCAAAAAACTCGGAGTGCTGGGCCGGTTCCATTACCACTAAGTTGCAGCACATAACTTGACCATGTAGGTAAAATAGTAGGTATTTAGTATAATAACTGAAAATATTGCATTTTCAGAATAGAATAAAATGTTAGAAAACTATTGTTGCACGTGGATTTTAATTCACACCTGTATTCAGCGTCGAAAAGTATATAAGATGCGATAAAACATTATCAACCTTCAGCAATCACATATCTGTAAACACTATAGATATCTCTTAATATCTGTCTGTATTTTCTCCAATTTTTTTTCAACCAAACCCTTGTAAAATGTTTAATTATTCGTTTGTAAGAAATTTTATTGCACCAAAATATTCGTAATGAAATTTTCTATCTAGGCACCAAATTTCAAAACAATCGGTTTGACCAATTTTCTTATATGTACGATAAAGTGTGTAATTTTAGGTAAAACTAACGAATTTTGTCGAAATTCTAACTTCAAACTGGTATAAAAAAAAAAAGTCGACTAACGATTTTCGAGATTTTTCAGGTTTATTAGACATATATGTCAGTGAGATTATACTAAATTTTCAAGTCTTAATATTAAAAATCAATAATTTTATTAGATAAAAACTAACGAAAAATGAAAAATTCCCGAAATTTTCAAAATGTCGTACTTAACTTAAAATTGATCAAATCTTTTTGAAATTTTTATGAAATGTTTTCGTAGCTATTTTTAGTGGTTGGTAAAACTTTCAAGTTCCTAGCTGCATTATTTTAGAAGTTATGTCAAAAAGCAATTTTCAGTTTTACGGAAATTTCGGTAATTGCGTATTTTGCCGGTTTTCGTCAATTTTTCGACAGTTTTTCCCCGTTTTTGGAAAAAGTATTGAGAAATTTGAAAAATGACCTCTCAAAAGTACCATCTGGGTCCGATTTTGGATCTATAAAGTTACTGATCAAAACTTTCCGACAAGTATTTCTATACGAAAAAGTGTTCAAAAGAAGAGAAAAAATAATAAAAATAAAAAATAAACATCATTGTAAAATCATAAGCTTCTTCACTTCGTTCAGAAACTAAAAAAACGAAATACTTATTATATCAAACGAGTTTGTACGCACGACAAATAGCTCGTGAGCAATGACTGTAAAGTATCGTATTACGGTAATGAGATGGCAGAGCGTTACGATTTTATGAAACTATATTGACGTGCGCAGAAATTTTTAACGGGGAATGATGGAATATTTAATTAGAATGAACTGCTTTTATAATGTCTCTCAATAATCCAGGCTTTTTTGGTGTTTCCTCTCCTCGTATTAAATTAAAAACGTACGAATTTATTCCTTTGTTTTTTTTTAAGATTCTGAACGAAGTGAAGAAGCTAGTGTTTTTACAATGATGTTTTTTTTTCTGTGTACAACTTTTCGTATAGAAATACTTGTCCAAAAGTTTCGATCAATAACTTTTCGAAACCCGATTCGCCTCTAGATTGTACTTTAAAGAGGTCATTTTTTGAATTTCTCAATTATTTGCACAAAATTCTGGAAAAACTACCTGAAATGACAAAAAAATACTCAGAAACAATTATTTTAATCCAAACTTTACGAAAATTTAATACAGATAGACTAATGATTTTACAATGAAGTTTTTTTATTTTTTTTTTTTTTTCCATTCTGTGATCACTTTTGTGCATAGAAACACTTATCCAAAAGCTTCGATCGGCCACTTTTTGAATTAGAATTCGGCTCTAAATGGTACTTTATACCTAGAATTTTTCAAAATTCAAATTATTTCAAAGGGTCGACACTTGTCGCTTTGATTGTTGTTCATCATTGTCTTGACAATAATTGTGGTCGTGATAATCGTAGTAACCACTGTATCCATGGTAACCATTGTGGCCATGATAACACAATACTACTCAATACGTATTAACGTACAATTTATATGAACATAGCTCAGAATCGTTTTAATTAAGAAATAATTTATGTTTTCAATAAAATCATTTTAATAAAATTAATTAGATAATTAAAGGAATGATTTACCGTTTTTTATATTATTTTAAATTCAACAAATCCACATCCAAGTAATATCTTACCTGAGAAGTGGGTATTACCACTATATATAAAATATATTAATTATGTCTATGCATATATTATACATAATATGTAACGGTTAGTTGGACAACTTCCACGAAAACGTTAAGGTTGGTAATAATATTAGTTTCATGTTTAATATTTACATTATTATATTAATATAATATTTCTTGTAAACGAAATGACTATAGGGAAGTATCACTCACCCCATCCCTCCCCCCAATTTGAGCACGCCATTGTTATTGGCACTGAGATGTCGATAACTGCAGCGTAGTGAGGTATCGCTAAAAATAGGCATCCTTGTAGCAGACTGAGTCTACGTGTCGCGTTATAATAAATAGACATTTGCAGGCATTTCGAACTCGAATATATTTGCATATAATATCGTTACAATATTATTATACTTACAACTCTGGCTGCTGCGTACTTGAATTCAACATCAACACCAGATCTGCATTTGTAATGCAACGCGAATATAATACACGTGGGTAATTATATAGCGGGGGAAGGGGTGTGTGGTGTGTGATTGCCAGGTTGACCTTCGTTCCGTTGGTGTATAGTCTCTCAGCTCCGGGTTCTGTGCACATCCGTTCGTTATTATGAACTTCGCAAAACCGATATTATAAACCGTCCGCGAGACCGCAGTTTGTTTTCTGAAATCCAGTGGTTAAAGTGGAGGGGGACGGAGTCCTCCTTTTTATTTTTGGAATACAATCAAGCATCCCCTTTAAGTCAAATCCCGAAATCCCCGGGGGGACGCTTTAATTTTAATCACTAAAAAGTGGAAATCGTTAATATTAGAAATTTATTTGAATAATCAAAAATTTCAAAATTATTACAAAAAAGTAAAGTAATGTATAAACGAAAAAACCGAACATGCATTGCACCACGGATATTCTTCGCTCTTTGGGCCAGATACTCTTGATGGGTGTGTGTAGAATTTTAAAGAAACAGTAAATCATTTCTTCAATAAGACGATTCTGAACGAAGGAAGTTAATAATAATAGTCATCATTTTCAACACATCCACCAAGAGTATCTGACCTGAAGAGTGAAAAATATCAGTAGTGCGTGAAGTATGTCTGGCTTTCTTGTCTATACTTTACTTTTTGCAGTTATAGTTTTGGATTTTGTTATTACCGATGAGAAATATGCTTTGTAAGCTGATGAATATTCATTTTCTAGGGTATACTAAAATATTCGAACAATGTGTTAAATAATTGTTTTTTTATTTGATTACAGTGTTATGCTTGTTTTTGAGTTTGTTTTATATTTTTTACAACTATGGTAGTTCTTTTTAAGTATGACTTTACTTTTAATGCTAATTTATTTAGTCCAAATAAACACGAGAGTAGGTTAAGGGCGACTAATAGGGTACTAATAGGGGACATAGTCCAAGTAAGTATATATTTTGCAATTTGCTTATATAATGATTAATATAATTTTTAACCTTTGAGTGGAGGCAAATAGGCAATTCAGTGTGGCTCGGGAACGCTCCTTATTTTTTATAGTCCCCCCTCTTAGTTTTTCCCACTTTAGCCACTGCTGAAATCCATATTATTATAATAATCCGCGTATACGACGTGTACAATGTCGAACATTGTGTATGATTGTAATAGTTGTATATTATCAGCTATCGTATTACCATACGATTTCGAACAAAACTCGTGTACGGTTTTTAACGCTTCGCATCTCTCGCGCGTGTATATACATAGTAATATAACGTAATATTATGTTGTACGATTGTTTAACGGAATAGGAAAAGGAAAAAAAAACCGTAAAACACTTTCGAATTTCTACAGATACATATTATACAGATACGGCAGTATTATAAACACAATGTGTAGGTGTTGCTGTTATAATAGGGTGACCATACTTCCTGTTTTATACAGGATTGTCCTGTATTTCGGATCTGTGTCCTGACAAACTTCTCTCAGGACGCTTTTTGTCCCGCAATTTCAAGTCTGTTCCATATTAATCCCGTTTTTTGACTTACTGTTGATTTAAAATTTTTGAAATTTTTGAAATGAAATTATTGAATAAAATAATGCAAGAATCTAGAAATCTTTTGGATACCATTAGATCAATTATTAATAATCGTCAAATGAATCAACAAGTTTTTTTTAGAAAGTAAAGTATACAATATGCATGAATAAAGGATTTGAAGAAATTTTAAAAAGTATCGATTTAGTTTCATTATGTTGTTTTATGTTTTTCAAAATAATGTTT
>JAIPRM010010818.1:0-13440 GCA_025469315.1 Stegophylla sp. TES_Ste_2020
AAAAATTTTGAACAAACTATTGAAAATTTTGAAAAATTCTAATTCATAAATTTGCTGGTCGAAACTTATGGACAAGAATTTCTATAATAAACATCATTGTTAAAACACTAGCTTCTTCACTCCACTCGGAATGTAAAACGTAAAATAAACTGAGTAGATCATTAGTAAATTAAACAAATGAAGTGGATAATGTATTAAATATTTTTTTTTTTTTTTGTAATAGATTTATAAATATTTAATTATTATAAATTGAGATTTATAAGGTATTTAAGGTATTTATTTAAGGTGTAATTATAGTAGTTAGCTGCTATTAGTATTTAGGTAGTTCTATTGATCGAGCACCCCCTATTTATGATTTCTGGATCCGCGCCTGAAAAAAATTATGACTAAAGCGAATTTATCGTTAATAATACCGTGTACATACAAGTTTTCAATTAATATAAACAAATAATTGTATGCAATATTTGCATTGATCAGGACAGTTGTCACTTCGTGCCCCCACCTCCAGATGCTACATTCTTGAGCGTCGCCCAAAAATACAAGAACTCTACGTCTTTAACACAGTGTTTAAGCGTTTCGCTCGTCTGTCACTATTTGAAAAATATCAAAACAAGAAATGCACAATTCTACGATTAATTGTTTTTGACATTTTTTTTTTTTTTTCGCGGCTCTAGACGTTTAAACGCATTGTTATTTCTGGACGTAAATATTCGTTTGCCTTCGTGAATGCAAACGTGCAGCAATACGCACTTTATGTTATGTTTTTAAAATATTTTCACCAATGATATATTTATAAACGTACGTGTTCTAAAAATATTTATCGTTTTTCAGTAATAAATATATAAATGAATCCGCGACGAGAGCGAAAAAATAATATTCCGAGCTTTCGGGATATAAATATTACCATCGTTTTATGAATTAATTTTATAGCTCTGCAGTCGAATGATGTATTTTTCAAAATATACTCAATTATGAATTGCAATACATACTTAACTGGACGAACGCGACTTTGTAAATACTCATTATTAACGGAACTTTAAAATTTTACACATTTTTCCTAATATCTTATGGTTTGATATAGCATAATATTAAAACAATTCACTTCTTTATCAAATTATTTAAAACTTTTACATTTGGTCTATTATCCTCGTCAAGCGTACGTTAATTGTTATACTAACTACGTAAATAGTGTACGAACAAGCTTTGCAAATTTTATGAAAAAATACTTTTACGCGTTTACAAACAGTTTACAGTGTTAAGAAATGTATCACTGGTATTTTGTTCGTTTCATTCTTACTTAATAAATGTGGCCAAATATCACGTTCATACGAAACAAATGAAAACACTTGAATGAGTTAATTGTAAATCGACGTTTTATATAAAGTCCAGAGCTGAAAAAATTAACTGATTCGCCTGAGTTGAGTTTTTTTAGCGATGAAATTCACTAAGCTATTGTAAAATGCAAACGAGCTTAAATTAAATTTCAATATTTTTCCAATTAAAATCAAAAAAAAGTCAAGTCAAAGTTACTTTATTGAATTTTTATGCACTGTTATCAGGTACAACTATCATTAATAAAATTCAACATTTAATAAGCAGAAATGAAATGAAATTGACCCCGAAATAGGCTTTTATTTTAAATTGTACTCAACAAAAGTTAAACAGCCCAACAGTAACGCCCGAAAACGAATCACGGTAAACTGAAAAATGATTAAAAAATGTATGAAATATTAAATATCTATGTGCATAAAAAAATTTACATTCATTACTACCTACTAATGCCGTCACCACTTTTCAAGTTGTTTTTCATTATAAATTTATAAAAAAATCTTCAATTCAATAAAAATAAAAACAATTTTTATCCTTGAAGAAAACAAATTTCAAATAAAAGTTTTGTTGTTAAGGATTTGTTCGAACTTTCAGTGCAAACTGATTGTGCGTGCACGACCTATTGGCGAATTAAAGACGGTACACATTCTAACTCGTACACTGCAACGACAGATGGCGTGACAATCGCAAAACATCTTTTTGAGCCAAGTAATAGGAAACGAAAAGAACCATTTAAATCAGAAACGTAAACGTTATTAACAAATCATATTTTACGTGACTACTTTAACAATATTATATTAGTATATTAATATTATATTATATTAATATTATATATTGAGAACGTTACATATTTTTTAATCCATTACTTAATTTAACAAAATATAAGAAAGAAATATATCAAATGTTGACTTTTCCGAAGTGTATTTTACTAACCAGTTCTTAAAAAAAAAAATTTAATTCACATATCGAATTTGTTACTCAAATAACATCACCATTTACAGAATTATTAAATACAGACTTGACTACGACATAATTCCAGCATTCCTGCTGAAATGGAAGTATGAACGGTTAGCCTCCATGCAAATATCACAAAATACAAACTTTGACGTTTATATCGAGTGATTAATTCTTAACCTTTTAAAATTGCAAATTAGCTGTTGTAAAGAACATACAGAATTGGACACAGTCAAAGAAAAATGGATTTGGTATTTATTTGAGTACGTAATTGGTTGAACATTATTGTTTGTACAGGGGTTGCGTTGCTTATAATATTCTGTAAGGGATATATTGTTTAACAAGTAATTGTATCGAGTATTGTGCACAGTGTAAATCGATTTCAATTACGTCCAGTATAACGGATACCAATAAAAACTTCAAAAGCAATACGTCCATACTTGATAAAAACTAATTTATTGTTTAAAATTTCCAAATCGGCTCACACAATTGAACGAAATGTGTGCGCAGTTAATATCCTGCTCAGGATTATTTTTAACTTTTTCAGTCAGAGTACACTAATATTTTATCAGCCTGGTCGGCCGAGTCTTCTAAAAAATATATACTGATAAAATCAGGATATTTTTAACATCAATAATCAATATGGAATGAAAATGTGTTGAATAGATATTTGGATTTTAAGTAAACGCAATGAACAGAAATTATTTAAATTGATTCCCATACACGGTGTAATTAATAGAGATCCACGCGAACAATTGGTTAAAACCAAAGTATTGCATAAACATTGTAAATAACTGATATATTTTGCATGCATGTTTGCAGGCTTATTAGACTCGCGCCATCTCATTGTACACATAATATTATGTAATAATATTATACCGATCAGATATTACTCTGTACGTACGGTAAAGTACGGCGCACGCGAATACACACACACACACACACACACACAGTGCACACTTATACTGTACTGCCTATACTAAACTCCTGAAAACTGTACGTTACACACATATTTATTATATTGAAAATGTTCATACATTTGAAAAACTTACATTACAAAAATCATTTACGCGTATAAAACACAACATTCATAAATTTATTTTACAGTGACAACACTAGCCCTTATTATTTTTTTCTCATGTGGATTTTCTTTGTAAACGCGAAATGTTTTAAATCGTATTGCTAATGAGTTACGACTGGGCGTCGTAAAATGTCATAAAATAGCTAATTATTAATTAATAATCGCGCATTTAAGTATACGTGTGTCTGAAATAATTTACCTCATCGCAAGCCGAACACCTCGGTTTAAATTTCTGTGCGTAGTGACGTTCGCAGTACAAATGGTCTTCGTACAGGCAATAAGTCAAGTCGACCAGCAGCTCTTGACATTCGGTGCACGCGAAACATGTCGGATGCCATAAGACCGTGTCGCCAAATTTCGACGCGAACACTCCTATTTCGCCGGGTTCGACATTTTTCTGACATTTAGGACATTCCTAAGGAAATACAAAATACGAAAATACGTACATTATACATTTAATAATTTTATAATTACAATTTATTTTTTGATAGTTTCAACGAAAATTGGTAATATTATGACGTATTTTTTTTTTTTTTTTTTTTAGATCAAAATCGGTTTTCAGTTATTTCGAAACGAAATATTATCATCACGGATGCAACTAAGTGGGGTTGCTCAACCCCTTTGAATTTCGGTTCGTAGCACTAGGGTTTTCCATATTAGGGGCTTTTCTATTATACTTGATGCAACAAATAATACATTTTAGATTTTGAGAGGAGCGAAGAAAAAACACTTTTTTTCCTCGAAAGAATTTGTATGGCATGCTACTCCTAAGAGGTAATTTTTGGGGGAAAAAAAACTACCTCAATTATAAGTAAAAATTGTAAAATTTGCCATTTCATGATATCAATTTTAGTTATTTAGTCATAACTCCAAAATTACTAGAATTAGTCATGGTGAAACTTGGAATTTTCCCCTAACAAAATCCAATCAACAAAATTTCAAGTTCATTTGACCAAATATAGAATTTTTTTGTAATGTAATATGATATTGACAATTACAATTCGATAAATATTAGACGGCTCGGCAGATATAATGCAAGTATACAAAAAAATCGTTCACGCATATATTATTTTCGAAACACTAAGTCGAAACTCAAACAATATATTATAATTCATCAGGCTTTGAAGTAAACAAAAAATATTTTCTCACCTTTTATTCGGTTATTTGTTTTTTTTTTTTTTTTTATTATTATTAAAGTACACATAATACGAAAAAAAATCAACCCTTTTTATCTACGCGCACGAAGTTAAAATAAAGTGTTCTGGGACAGGGATCCACCATAATTTATATTTATTTTTTTCTATGCATATTTTACCTAATTAAGTTTCTTATACCCTCAAAATTAATTTTTCAGCACGTCCGAAACTTTTAAATTACGTAATTTGCATTTGTTTAACAATGTGCCAGTTTGTTTGCACATTTCTATATGGTTTCACGTATTTTTTAGCCCATATTTTAATACAATGTTAATCAGATAATTTTTCCATATTATTATGTATAATTTAATACGTATGTTAATTAATATAATATATATTTATAGTGCATTTTTAATGCATTTAGATAGATTTAAAATAGACAATATTTTTAAAAGAATTTTAAATCAATCAATTTTTAAATTGTACAAAGATGCACGTCAAAGTTTCATAAAAAAATTAGGGCTTTATAATATTTTACTTCTCTTAGCATTCGCTGATGAAACGGTTTTGAAAAATAATTTATTTCAAGATGTGTGTATTTTCACATCCTCTAACCAATGAAATAATTTTATATAAATATAAATATTTATATTATATAAAAAAAAGATTAAGATTTAAGGTTTAAGGTTTTCAACCAAAATTATTCGTTTCGTCGTAAAAACTCCACAAAAAAATATTTTTCCTAAGATGTCAATTATATTAAATCCCTCTGAAGCAGTAGAAATTTCGAAGCTTCGAAGAAAAACTTGAAAAGTAAAAAAGTGACCACAGAACAATAGGGCTGCTTAAATTGATAAATTGGATTTGGCATGTGAGAAAATTATACTTTACAGCACATCTGTAAATGAAAAAGAATTATATTTATTTTAGTTGTTATTAAACTACGCGTACATCAGTGTCTTCGTGTAATGAAAACTCCTGGGAAAAAAATTCACACACACACAACCGAAATATATTTCATGTTATCTTTAAGATCCGAGAGTATAACTAAAAAACTTCTTCCAATGAATCGTTGTCGTTCATCGACGGATGTGAACTATACCGCCGAATAACTATTTGAAATTCCTATCAGTATCAGCTGTACAACGCAATGTTTTATCACCCCATTTCACGGCACCCCTCGTATCCTCTAGACGATTCGGATGTGGGTTGGTCTCAGCGTCAAGGTCCATCGAGTTGTTTACATAATGATGAACAATCATGACCAGAAGTCCATAACGGTCACAAACTTATCGAATCGTGTATTGTGATAATAATAATAATAATAATAATAATATTTTAATTTATACACGTTTTATTCGATTATATTTTGTAAGATAGCATATTGCCATTTATTAGCGAGAGTGTTTACGTGCATGACGAGGCAATTAAACTTGTCCACGGTCTGTGGGACGACAGCATGTGTATTGCCGTGGCGATGACCAGTACGGTGATAATTACTACGTAACAAATAATTTAAATTATAGTTTTGTTATTTAACTGATAAGGGGATAAACATCATTTGAACGAAAACGCGATGAAAAAAAAAAAAAATTACAAAAACTGTCCGAAAACAATGTCATCCTGCACAGAAGACCCGAATAGTGATTAACACTGATATGTAATTATTACGTGGGCACAAGTTAATGGAAATAAATACTTAAATAACTAACCACGTGGTAAGTGCATTCCCTGGCGTATCCGATGTCTAACGCTATTTCGTTCCTAGCGTTTATGAAGTCTTCGTAGCTCTGGTGATGCCTTTGTTCCACGTGTTTGCAGTAAGTCAAGGCTAAGTCTTGTTTGGGTAGTTGGACGACCACCTGCTTGTCTCTGTACTTCTCGCCGGCCGTGCCCAGTTTAGGAACTTTATTGGACGGTAAACTGTTGAAGTATTTCTCTACCTGTATCGGTCAGAATCATAATCGTCGTTATTCGTTCGCGTAAGCGTTATTATAATTTTATTAGGTGACGACATAATTTTTCGTTTCCCTCGTTCCTCTCTCTCTCTCGTAGTTATCTAATGGTCTCCTGTATGAGGATTAAGTTTAAATACACATGGCAGTTTTTTTATTATCCAAATCATTTTTTTTTTTTTTCAGGCCAACAGAGTTGATGAAAAAACAACTTTTTTACCTCGAATCAATCAAGATTAATACTACTTTTGAGAAAAAATATAGAAATAAATCAAAAAGATTAATGCTTCGTCATGTATGATAAATACACGAAGAGGGATGATAATGGGGTGATTCCCCTTCATTAGCCATTTATTTTTATTGCTATTCAAAAACAAATAATGGCTTTTCGCTTTTTTTGAGTTCTCAATGATATCACAAACTTGATTTTGAAGATAAGCATTTTAGTATCGAACGAATTATAAATACCATCCCACCTTGAATGATGAAGCACTGATCTTTCATAATTCAATATACTTAACTTTTTTTGTCCAATAGTAATTTCAACCCTGAACGATTCCAAGTAAAATTAATTTATTCATTAAACCTTTACGCCCTCTATCACAAAAAAAATAATAGCATATATTATAGACGTAAAACTTCACATAATTACAGGAGGCCACTGTTATAGAAAGTTAAAATAAAATTTGCTCTTTTTTTTTGTATTATTAATTAGTAAATGTTGGACGAAGGAAAAAAATTAATTCCACCGTCACCTAGACCAAGAACCACAATAATAATTATTATATACCTTGTGACTGGGCAACCCGGGAGGAACCCACGAGTACCCTTGGCTGTAGGACCTTTCCTTCGACACTCTCTTGTCCGGATCTTGGACGGGCTTGAAACCGAGCCGGTCTCGCACGTTGACCCACTCCTCGTGCAGCACATCGTGTGAGTCCTTCGTGCACTTACAGCTGCCGCATGTCTTCCTGCAACGCGGTAAAATACAAATTTTATTGCAAAAACCGTTCGTGGGAGTGCAGCACCGGGCGCATCGCTTCGATATCACGCGGTAAATTGTTTTGTGTTATTTTTTTTTTTTTTTTTTTTTTTTTCCGTACAAAATGTGCACGAGAACCGTATGAGGGCTCCGTGTGCGCACGTCGTGTAATGTGTGTGTATATTACGGGTACCAGCCGAATTACCTAATAATAAGTTCGCAAAGCTCTTCCTGTCCGAATACTTTGCCGTAAAGTTCGAGTATTCGCACGCACGCGAACTTCAGCCCCGGCCAAGGGATTAGCGGAGAGTCCAGTCCGCTGTACAGCGGACAACAGTGAGCTTTTAGGTCTAGCATATCCTTCGGCACCGGTCCTGCGGGAAATTATCGAGCTATCAGAACGCGCGACCACGCCACCACGGACCACGCAGCGGTTTTCGGGCGCGTCGAATACGCGTGTAAGCCGCAGTAGAGCGCAGAAGGGGGATGTCGGAGGATTATATATATATACTACAACCCCGGTGTTAAAACAGGGCTGATTCCTTTTTTTATTTGGGGGGGAGGGTTGGATACCACCGCCTGCAGTTTATCGAACACCTTTGGAAATCCTGATAGGTTTTTTTTTTTGTTTTGTTTTTAAATAGTAAGTATGGGTAGTTGAAATGAAAATAAATTCATATTGATAAATTTATGAGTTCGTTGAAAATGGGAAAAAATCGAAAATTTTACATGTTAATGATGAGAAAATTGATTTTTTTTTTTTAAAGAAAATGTACAGTTAGATTGGATTTAATTCTTAAGTGGTTTAAAACGTGCTTTGGTGGACTTGCGTGCAAATTACGTACTTATAAAGTCAAAGAAGAAAAAAAATGTTCAAAACGCGATAATTTTTATAAAAACAACCAACGTAACTTCATTACGTTCATTTAATCATAACTAATAAGTAATAATTGTATAAGCGACAAAATTAGATTTTACCAAACGCTTCAATTCGTATAGAAAATTGAGTGAAACATATCAATTAAATTTTTCGATCATTTCAATTATATATTATAATCCATGGCTTTTGATTGCGGCTCTTCCCTCCCACCCCATTCAAAACTCCTTCGCGTGCTACTGCAGCACACGGATACTCGACACAATATACAATATTACAAAATAAATGTTATTTTAAAAGGCTGATTGCGAGGGCAGTGTGTTTTATAGGTATAGTGACGACGCGAAACAGCAATAAAAAGCGCATGTGTATACGTCATGTGATTGTTCGGGTGGTATAAATATATTGTTTTAACGCGTTTACTTTGGAGCGAATTGTTTTTGAAAAGAAAAAAAAAGCATCAGCGAGGAAAAATACACACGACGAACGTATTACAAAACGTACCGATTTATTTGCTCGGGATGTATACGAATGAGTCTACAGTGAATATTGATTTAAACGATCACCATTAATGTTATAACACATTACTCGATCGAATTTCGATGAGCTCACGTGGAAAACCACTTCAAAACTTTGTGTACAACGATAGGAAAAACGAGTGATAACTACAGCAATGACGCAATTTAAGCATCTCGTGATTTGGAGAAAAAATTGAATTGCTCGAATTTGTGTCCATGATAATAACAATATTGTACTGTGTACAAAACAAATATTTATTGATGTATGAAATGACATTTGAAAAAACTCAAACGTTCACAATTTGTTATTCAGTATAACATATCCACTAGTTTTTAGTGCACGTAAAAAATATAATAATGATAATAATATAGTGGATCATACGTTACATTACAATGTTAATAATATTGGATACTGATAACACTTGCTAAATATTATTTTGTAGTCCCACACAGTAGCCTGATTTCACTACACACTTTATTATTGTACAACAGTGGCGAGATTAGAAAATTTTCATGTCGGGATCCCCAACAATTGACATAGATTGACTAACACGAGCGTTCAATAAACGAGATAATTAAAATATTTTTAAAATTATGTATTGAGCACATAACTAACGAAACGTTTCGAAATTCTTATTAAGTCTGTATTTTGTAATTATTAATAATTATCGAAAATCGCAAGTTTCTATCATCGTTATTTTTGTAGTTATAATCAGATAACTAAAATTGTAGATTAAAATATAGTTGTTAGTACCATTTTTACTTTAATTTTTGGTGGTTTTTCTTTAAACATGGAAAAATATTGAGTATTTTAAAAATAACTCATCGAAAACAATAAATTTCTAATTTATAGAGATGCTGGAAGAATAGTTTCACTTGTCTAAAATAGAGAAAACACAATAAAACGAACAAAAACACGTACCATCACATTCTTTGTTTCGATCAAAATCTATCTAACAAATCATTACGAGACCTAATCCCCAACCATCTTCACAATACTTGTTTATTTCCCTGTACCCATACATGCGTAAGAATTTAAAAACCTGCGCATAACATTTTAAAATTATAATTTATACTTTTATAAATACCTATCGAACGACGTTACGATCACCGAAACATTTTAACCGCCGAATACGAAAAATTATTATGGTCGAAACAAATAGATGACAAACGAATCGATCTGACGATGATTATGATTTTAAGTAATTGTGTGAGCCTTTTGCTTGGCAAAATAATGTTTTCGATAAAAATAAAAAAGGGAAACGGGCGCGAGACAATCCTAACATAACCTATAATATTACTGCAGGAAGCAGAAACAAATATTATTCTTAAAACACATTCTGTAAGCGCTAGCGACGGAACCACGCCGTGTATAGTATTATTATTATGTATACGTTTACAAAGAACGACAAATTTCGACGCTAGTTGTTTGGAATTATTTCAGACCGGTTCACATCGCCACCATCGCTCTGTAGAGACGATTGTTGTTGTTGTTATTATTATTATATATATATATATATACACACCTACGCAGTACGCAGCAAAGAAATGACTTAAAAACGACTTCCTGCAGCCGTGTTTTATATACTAACAATAATAACAAGAGAAATAATACTTCATAAAATGTATATTGTGAAAAAAACAATACTATTCGTTCCTTCGGCCGGTCGGTCGTCGTCGACGTCGTCATATTATTATTATTTTGACCATTACGACTCTCACACAAGAGGGAAATTCTTGGAAGTCGTACCGACCAAAGCAATGGCGGGAGGCAACCGGTGATTTCCGGCGGCACGAGCGACTAGCTGAGAAAAAAACGACTATCGGATGCTGTCAAAGTGGTGGGCTGGGACGGGAGGAAAGAAGGTACGGAGGACTCGGTCCCATCAAGTATCGTAACGAAAGCAGAGGGTTGGGAATGTTGAAAATATGATATTATTGAAAACCCCCGCCACGACTTTCAACTAAGACGACAGTATGTTTGCAATAATCGCTATACCTCAGAAATGATATACATTTCTAAAAAATTTAAATTGTTTGTGTTTTAAAAAAAATATATTCCGTTATATTATAAATTTTCATCCTCATCTATCAGACTTGGTAATATATAATTACATATCTACAGCTAATTTTTCAGTACATTGTACGTTGCTTTCTTTAATTATTTAGATTCTGAAAGGAGTGACGAAGCTAGTGGTTTTACTATTTCTTTTTATGGAAATACTTTTTCGTGCAAAAGTTCAGAATCGTTTTATTTGTGAAATAAATTATATTTTCTTTAAAATTCAACTCACCCATCAAGAATATCTCACCCAAAGAACAAAAAATACCAATGTGGTGCAAGAGATGTCCCACTTTTTGATATTATAAAACGAATGGTAAATAAATGTATATACGTTTTTTTTTTTTTTTTTTTTATTCGGAATCGGCTCTTATACAACGCGAAGACACGGTCAAATGAACAAAAAATAAATAAATATGTAACTTTCTAAGCAAAATAATTACTTATAAATGCTTGATAATATTATATCAATAACAACTGGTATTATTATATTTTATTTATGTATACCGCGAAGGATAAAAAACGGCAAATTGCTTAGATAATAATTACAATAATATATATATATATGTGTGTGTGTGTGTGTGTGTAGCAGGTAGCAGGCACTTAACCAATTAGGTAATTGTTCAAAAAAATAAATTTAATATTCCTCAAAAAAAAAAATATATATATATATTTATACATATTTACGCTTTGTAATAACTGTTGCACTGTTCGGAATTCGACGAGAACTATCAACTCATATACTTTAACGTTCGCGTGGGGGATAAGGAGGCAATATTGAAGCATAAGCCGGTGAGAAAGAGACGATTCCAAACTTGTTTGTGTCGATGAAGTCGATCACGCGTGTACGGTTAACGTTCCGCAGTTATCGTTTTCCCTCGACACCGTCAAAGAAAGTATATTTTTATAAAAAACGACTTCGGAGTACAGAATGTAATTCTGAGTTTTACAAACGAAACTCAATCATAAATAAAACAGCTTATACTTAATGTGGACGCATTAATTCGACTGTCAATAAAAACGGAAACGAGTAAAAAAAATTGAGCTTTACAATTTTAAAAAAAAAAAGGTGATTCCATGTGGTATGCATACCACAAAATAAAAAAAATACTGATAAATTAAATAAGTAGACACTTACTTTAAGTAACTCCATACCAAATAATACATTATTAATACGCATAAGCATTCAACGATTTGACGTGTTTAAGCCCTGTTTTAAGATTTAACTTCGATCAAAATCACGATTTTTCACTTAAAACCTTTACGAGGCCTATTATAGTGATCGCTTCGAAATCCACGTAAATACTGGTCGAAATATTGCCGTTGTTGTTTGTTCACCGTTTATAACACTAAGAAGCAGTTTAAGGTTTAATGATTTTATAATTTTAGACACACTCACAATCTTATCTGCACAATCAATGATGATGTCATCTTATCTGAGTACTGTGTACTCATTATAGCTGTTTATTAAGATTTGATACAATAATTAAAACTGTTCACATAAACCGAATTAAATGCCCACATCAAACGGTGTTTTTTTTTATCCTTGTTAACATGTGTAAGAAACGAGACTTAACCGGTGGCCACATAAGCGGAATCAATTGTAATTATTTTTCTACAATCGGCGGTGAACGATCGAAAGTCATAAAAAACAATATGGTCGACCGTCGAAGTCGGGAGAAAAAACGGTGCAGTGCATTGAAATCTCGAAGAAACGCTCGCATCGAGAAAATCGTTGTAAGAGAACTTACCTTAAAACAGTTTGGTTCAGCCCCCCATAATGTCTAACAATTAAATGTCTTCTGATCAACTGAAATAATGTCCTTTTTAAAACGTTTATTATTATTATTATGTATACTACTATTTATTGTATAAAAACATTTATAGCCCATAGTTCTACACCATTTAAATTGTTATTTTAAGCTGTTGGCTAATTATTTAAATAAGACATTTCTTTTATTATTTTTTAGATAGATATTTTCGATACGGTGTAGTAATATGAAAATAATAATAATAGTAGTATGATAAATATTTAGTTGAATTTACTAATATTATAAATAACACAGAAGCTATTTTTCGAAAAAAAATCATAATAATAATTGGTGGCCAATAAATGCATTTATCACTTTACGCAAATCGAAAAAAAAGTGGACGGCGTTAATATTGGAGATTAAAACAATAAAGTCGAAGTTGTTTGTATAAATAAAATAATATTTATTCGTACAATTATTTCATTAACTGTATCATATATTAAAGCAGTGGTTCCCAATTATTAGCATTATGCCACGGATCCCTGGCTAAAACTTAAATTGAATTAATTCAAATAACTTTATTTAAACATGAAAATGTTAATAAATACATACTATTAGATTCTGAATGAAGTGAAGAAGCTAGTGTTTTTACGATGATGTTTATTTTATTTTATTTTTTTTTTTTCTGTGTACAACTTTTCGTATAGAAATACTTGTCCAAAAGTTTCGATCAATAACTTTTTGAAACCCGATTCGCCTCTAGATTGTACTTTAAAGAGGTCATTTTTTGAATTT
>JAIPRM010010819.1:0-13438 GCA_025469315.1 Stegophylla sp. TES_Ste_2020
ATATTTGTGTGAAAGAAGCTTTTCTTGGATGACTTTTATCAAAAATATAATTACCGTACCACACTAACAAACACTCATTTAAAAAATTTAATGCTCATATCTTCAACTAAATTACAACCAAATTATTAAGTGATAATGAATATATCAAACAAATTCAACATTCACATTAAAAAAAATTATCATGAAAATAGTATAAAAAAAAATATAAAATCTAAATTTATGTAAGTAAATAAATACATTATTATTGGTATTATTGTAAAGTAAATAATAGGTATTAAATTTTTTTGGCACATACTCAATTCTTCATTTTTTTATTTGACACAATATAGAAAAAGGTTGGTCACCCCTGAAATAAATAAACATCATTGTAAAAACAATAACTTTTTCGCTTTCTAACATTTACTTTCTCTTAAATATTTTTATGTTATTGTCTATCTATGTTTAAATTTTGATAAAGTTCGGATTAAAAAAAAAACGTTGTAAAGGCTCTATTGTAAAATGTTGAAAAAAACTATTGAGAGTTTTGAAAAATGATGTCTCAAGAGAATCTCGAGTGAAATTCTGATTCAAAAATTTGCTGGTTAAAACTTTTTAGACTATTTCTATATGATTACATTGAACGTGTACAAAGTTTTATAAAAACTAGCTTTTTGCTTCACTCAGAATTTATGACGTAATACAATTAGTCGAAAAAACCGTTTAATTTTCACAATTATTTAATAATAACATCTAAAAATAATTGTTTATATTTTAGTTTTCTATTATTTGTGTGTTTAAAATGTTTAAATAGAATAATAGAAAGTATTATAAAATATATAAGTAAGACTATAAACCAACCTTTATGTAACCAAATCTTTGAGCTACGAAAATACGAATTAAAAGAGAACTGTTTACTGTTATTACACATTTAACTATAGGTATAAATAAAATGTTTTAATTGAACCGAAAATTTCACTATAACCCATGGCCCAAAAGGCTCTTCCCTTATATATTTCACTGTACTTGGCTAAAAAATAAAATTTATGACTCTGTGCTCCATTACCTATGACGAAGAGGCGAACCCAAAGAGAATAACTCTTTTATTATACTCGTTGGTCGACAACAGTGATTAGTGGTATTTAAAACAAAAATACTTTTCAAAAATATCTTTTCGTTATTAAAGCATAAATATAATATTTTATCGTTAATTTAAATTCAAGTTATTCAAAACACCCTCCTAGAATATCCCACCAGAGTATATCAGAATACATATGGTGCGTAGTATACAGGTTTTTTAATAAAAATTGTTGCAAATTGTTATTGGATCAAAATACATAAGAAAAAACTATTAAAACATTTGCTGCTCTAAGGTTCAGCCTAACGTTTGGCTCATTGCTAATAAGCATGTAACTTAAATATGAGATTGAGGTATAGTCTGATTGTGAGAAGAATTGTATGAGAATTATATAATTTTCCTTTATAATAATATATTCAACAAAATCTAGTTAATAAGGAATTTTTAATGTCTTTTTTTCTTCTTTAGTTCTTTGGCAGATTATAAATTCGTTCAAAATTCCATTATATTTAGAATATTAAAATTACATGATTGTTAAAAACTTGTGTTTTTATTAATTTGGTTCGATCTTAACTACCTTAAAAATGCACTTAAAATAAGTAATAATTTCAATAAAAAAATACATAAATTTTATATGTATATATATATATATGAGCAATATTTTTATTTACCTGCAGTCACTTTTGTGGAAAGGGTCTACCGCTTTCTAGTAAATTTTAGTATGTTGTTGTACGGATGAAAAAAGTAACTTGTGAATTTTTTTAGATATTTTAGGGCCCTTAGGTCTGAGAATGAGCTTTCAAAATGCTTAAAATAATAGGCTCTTTTAGCTTTATTTAAAACCTACCATATTTGGAGCCATGTTAACTGATTTGAATTCAGCGACTCACATTTTTTTTTTTTTTTTACTTAGTTTTCTTAAAAAATTTCGGAGAGCCAAGTTTAAGGGTCTATTTTTAGGGACTGCTATAGATTGTAACAGAAATTTCGAAATTTTGATGATTTTCAAAGAGTTTTCAAAACCGAAGGGTTCAACAAAAATACTTACATCAGGCCTCTTTTGACAGAATTTATTAATTAATTACTTTTCAATAAATAACATTGTTCCGTTCAATGATAAAATTTAATTTAAAACTTTTTCATGAAAATCGCGTTTTTCAAATTAATCTTACTTAGTCCTGGCAACATTTAATGACACAACAATTTAGCTCAAGATAGTTCTATACTTACATAATAACTTCTTTATGAAAATTTCCTAGGGACGAGCCTCTAAAATGTTATTCAATTGACTGAAAATTGAATATTTTACGTCCAAAGTAATCCTACACGCACTCTGTTGAGGCTTGTAGTATGTATATATTTATATATATTTATACATTTCTTGAACAATAGTTCAAACACAGCAATTAAAAACAAATATTTAAAAACAAAATATTATTAATATTTTCCTTTGAACCTAAAAAGATTAATTTGTTTGCATAATTTTAGATTTGGACAAATTGCCATTAATTATTACGTCAAAAAAAAAAAAAAAGCTAATTTTTCTAATTGAGATTTCACCGAATTCTTAAAAATATGAGATAAAAAAATAAATTGTTGTACCAAAATCTAATATTGCATTAAAATTACTCATACATATAAAATATCTAGAAATTATTTTTTATTGTTATTGTAAATTGCATTAAACGAATTTAAATCTCAATGCCAAACCGCTGAATACGCTTAATTATCACGTGTTCTTATTGCAACATAAATAATTTTTTATAATAATATTATTTATACCGGGGATATTATTTCTCTCCTTTCGTGTATTGCTTATTAAAACACTATACGTAGGTATATTATTTTATCTCTCGTCGTACGTGGTTTTTTATTTTTCATTATTATCTCGCTCTGGCGCGGCTGCCGAATGATTACTCCATTACGCGGCGAACGGGAAATACCCACGATAAGAGGGACACTGCTGCAGAGCGCAGGGGTGGTGTTCTCAAAGTTTTTTTGCCGTCTGTCTCTCCGGTTCTGACTTTCCCCTATCCGTCCGCTGCATCCCCCACACCCTCTTCACCCGACACTACGGTTATTTTCCGCTTCGTGTATACGCGCGCGCACGTAAACCGTAGGGGCGGGATCTACCACCCCTACATCATTTCGCGCTTCCGTCAAGCCCTCACGACTTACGAGCGCGGAACGAACGACTTTGAATTCTTCTCATAACTCGACCTCTCTCCCGGTTTTAATAAAACCCTTCACCACCGCTGCCGTCCCCCCCTCCCCCATACATAAACATTTATACATATACATACACACATACACTATAATATATACCACCCTATTTCGCATCGTCCCGAGTATAATAATATGCTGTCTCGACAAAGCTAACCTCTCTACTACCCCTCCTCAACAACCCTCAGCATTGCCACCACCACCCTGTCGTTGTAGTCCAATCGTACTGCGTGCTGAAATGTGTGTATATATATATGTATATTATCAACACGTGAAATTTCTTCGCAAATGAAAAACGCTGAAAAACAAAACGAGACGATTGTGCTTGGTCGCTTATATATATATTAAATTATATATTTAGTCTTTGTGCTAGACATTAAGTTCTCGTCTTTTTCTTTCCGTCTCGCCGCAAACGAACGCACTAAACCATTATATTAATGTACTTCCGAAACAAATATTCTTTTGTCCTTTATGCGAATAATATTCAGTATTATATTATTACACAGTGTACTCATCGCACATCATTATGAACGTAATTTTCACTTACTTCATTTTACGTAAAATAATGATTTCTTTTAATTCACAGTTTATATAATTAGATTATTTATTTTTTTTTAGTATTTTTACACAGACATTTATTACCTCACACATACACAATTTTCGAGTTCTCGACTTAACAACTCGACTCAATTCAAAATAAATGATATCAAAAAACAATACACATCCAATACTATTAAATAACAGTTGTTAAACATAACTTAACCGACAATTATAATTGTATATTAATTGAAGCTCCGCTCAAAATGATTTTATTAAAGAAATTATTTATCTTTTCTATAAAATTCAATGCACCCACCAAAAATATCCCTCCCGAGGACCGAAAAATACCCATGATGCGAAATATGTTCGGCTTTTTTTTCTTCTGTAAATCTTTTTTCGTATGGAAATACTTGTCCAAAAGTCTCGACCAGCAACTTTTTGGAACTTAAGTTCCTCTACATAGTACTTTAATGAGGTAATTTTTCGAATTTCTGAATTTTTGAATTTTCTTTTGGCAAAACTACCTGAAATTTGACAGTTAAAGACTTAAAGACTCGGAAACTACTTATTATTTTTAATCCAAATTTTATGAAAATTTAAATTTATTTATTTATTTTATTCTGGTTAGTATGAGAAGTATTTTGGCGCAAGAAAATTTTCTAAATTTTTAATACTTTTTTTTTCATTTAAAATTTTTCTATTTTTTTTTTTTATTTATTGGATGAAAAAATTAAAATAAAGTAAAGTATAGTAAAGTTAAGTAAAATAAAGTAAAGTAATGTAAAATAAAGCAGAGATAAGTAAAGTGAAGTAAAGCACAAGTAAGTGAAGTATAGGAAAGAAAGCCGGGCATTCTTCGCATAACGGGTACTCTTCACTCCTCGGGTCAGATACCCTTAGTGGGTGTATATATTTTGGTGGTAATGGAAACCAATAGGATTTATATTGTTTAAATTTTTAATTTATGCAAGGCGTTTTACACTTAGTGACAAATTGAATTCAAATATTTGCAAAAGTAAATATTATTTTATACAACCAAATGAACCAATTCGATTTTCAAATGTAGTTACTTTTTGACTTTTGTTAGATCAAATATTTATCGTAAAATAATGTGATTTATAAGTAGTTACTATTTGAAAATCAATCATTAATATTTCTATAGCTTACACTAATATTGTACCTGACTTCAGGGCCGTAATTGAAAATATATACATTTTTTTTTTTGGGGGGTAAAAATCTGTATCACTAATTGTGCATATAAATATATATTAATGTAAAAAAATGTAATAACAATTATGTATTATAAAAAATGAATTGGTCTGCACAAAAGTATTCAATTTACTATATTATTTATATACATATATTGTATTTATTGAGTATTATGATTGGCTGTAGTAGGTTTAACGCTGTTTCACGTGTACATTATAAGTCAGAAACTTAAGTATTTAACATAAAAAGGACTTTCATTTCATGAAAAATTAATTGCTTTTGAAAAGTGTTTTGTTTTCACAATAAGCAATATGTACGCGTCATGTTCTGTTAGTGGTAATTAATGGTTTATCACTATATATATAAAAAAAAAAACCGATTTTGAAAGAAACTAAGAATGTAAAATAACAAACCGATAAATCTATACATCGTTTATTCTTGCCCTAATGTCGTTTAAATCGGTTTGTTATATACATTTATCCATATTAAAATTCTGCTGTTCAATTGTGTAGTTTCTATTGGTTATAAGCAAAACAGATGTTGTTGGTTAAATACCTTTTTTATGAACTACTTTTATGCGAACTTAATCTTTTGGCCGTTTTTAAACACTCTCTTATTAATCAGATTTAATGTATCTACCAGCCATACCTATACAATATTTATCATAGACAAATTTTATGAGATCACATTATTTTGTCACTGTGTCTATAAAATTTTAACATAATGAACTGGATTTATATAATATATGTATAAAAAAACGCATTCGAAATTAATTTCAAAGTATATAAATAAACATAAGAAAGCGATGTGAGTTAACATTTAAAAAAAAATATAATATGACAGGTTGCGACAGCTATATATCTTCTGTAGTTTTTATTATATATATATATATGGTGAGCATTTTCAGATGGGAAAAAATCAATCGCTAGAATGCTTCACAAACAAAAACTGATTTCACGTTGAAAAAAATGACGTATTGAAATGAATTTATATTATACCACAAAATGAAATTTGATTTAATATATAAAACAATTTTTTCTTAATTTTTATTTTTGTATTTTCACTTACCTATTTTTTTACAGAGTTTTACTAGAGACTATCTAGATCTCCCTCCCCCACGCGGGTTTATAAATAATATATAAAAGACACATGTACTTGTAAATATTTTTTCCGTAAGAAATTTCAATTTTTTTTTTTTTTTGTTCACTGACAGTAAACACATAAATTTAAAACATTTAATAATAATTATAATACACGCTTTATGGGAATATAATCATACATACCTACTTGTTTGATGTGCAGATATGTATAGCGGGTTATGCTTATTTTTAATTTATTCTCTTCAAATAGTTAATAAGTGCAGATATTAAACACTTTGTGAATTCTGTTCAAGTTTACTATTATAATATTTTTATTTGCTAACTTTATTATTATATTTATATAATATACTTTATTAATTATTTTTTATATGATTTCAGGTCTGGAAGCTCAAGTACAAGAGACGTCTAAAGATCTATATTGGTTTTAATGATTATAATATTTAGTTTCGTTAAGAACGTAATAGTATTTATAATATTCTCCTGTTATTATTATCGCTACAAGAGTCAATAGAAAGATTGAAAAAAAAATTGCAGTTCGTATTGAGATCACTATTCATTATATTATTATATTATGCGAAACGATTAAAGATCATTCCACGCATTTCTAACTATAACAAACCAAGGGTATACCCAAGCATCCTTAGTGTAGGCAAGATAATTATTCAAGGCCGCCACTAGAGGAGGATCCAGGGGTTCCAAACCCTCCCCCATCAAATTTGTTTTTAGTTATGGCCTTGTAAAAATTATTATTACTCAATGTATCAATAAAAATGAGCTCCACAACAACGCTTTTCTGTTCCTCGATCAAAATGTGTTTATTAATCACGGTTGTTATAATATTGCAATAGTTAATTAATGTTATATTATTATGAGTGCAAAACCGTTGAATTTCGTTCTTAAAAATGTAACAATGTTGCAATGTTACGCGATAAAAATTGTTATTTTATGTAGTTATTATGAGGCACACGATTATATTAATTAAATCTGTACAAGACGTGTGCTAATCCTGACTTATGCATAAGGGATAAACTTTTAGATTTAAAATATTCGTGTCTTACTTGTGTGTATGCGTATAACGTTATATGTTATAATAATAATATGTTATATTTATTCTATTGTAATAATATTTCTAATAGTTACTTACTGTAATAATTTATATTGTATAGTAGTTAGTGTAATTTTCTATTTGTGTACTTTTTAATGAATTTGTGTACCTACGTAAGACGTGTATTTGATATTGATATTTGTCTAAGACATTTCACTTTCTATTATTACTATTATTATTATTATTATAACTGTTAGAAACGTGTGTTGATGTGCAATGTTAGAGTAGTTATTTTAGAACATGATATTATTACTCTCTGATATTATATTATTATCTCATAATGATAATTATTTATTATATACATAAAACCTACCAAAGGTTTACCTCCTTGATTATTATATTAAAAAAAATTTACTTAGCATTTAAGCTTATAAATGTTGAGAAAAAAATATACTTAACCCCAAGCTTAGTTTTAAACGAGCTAAAATAAAATACTGAATCGTAAACAATATGAAATAACGTATTATAATTTTTATTTTTTCATTTTGTGAATGTAAATAGTGTACTTACTATATAATGAGACTGATTCCCCTTATATTATATCCTACAATATTATCTTTTAGCAGTAATCAGCTAATTAGCAACCGACTATAATAACCAATTAGTGAGTTTTGGTTAAGTGTGTGGATATATTTTGTGCACATGGTGTAAACTGTATATTACATAATAATGTTAACCTATGTACTAAACTACCCGTCTTCCTCGAGAATGATTAATATACGATTTTAAACGCAATTATATTAATCACAATACATTAGAAACCTCGACAAAATTGATTGATATTAATTTTTTAGATTCTGAACAAAGTGAAGAAGCTAGTGTTTTTACAATGATGTTTATTTTTTTTCTGTGTGTACAACGTTTTGTATGGAAATACTTGTCCAAAAGTTTCGATCAGTAACTTTTTGAAACCGGATTTTTCTCTAGATTGTACTTTGAAGAGGTCATTTTTTGAATTTCTCAATTCTTAAATTTTTTTTTTTTTGGAAAAAACTACCCGAAATTTGACAAAAACGACTCGCGGGAACCATTATTTTTTGATCCGAACTATATGAAAATTTAAACATAGGTAGAAAATAATATAAGAAAGATTTTGGCGCAAGAAAATTTCGAAAATGTGAAAAAAAATTTCGGACATTTTTCTAACATTTTTCTTTCTCATTTCTTTTTTATATTATTAACTTCTTTCGTTCAGAATCGTTTTATTGAATAAATGATTTAACGTTTCTTTAAAATTCAATACACCCGTCATGAGAATCCCACCCATCGTGCGAAGTATGTCCGGCTTTTTTTATAGTTGAATAATGTAAGTATCGTGTGATTTAGTCGAAACAAAATGAAAGTTGTGAAAATCGAGGAGCATGCGTTTATTTTCACGTAATAAGTTGTTACCAGAATGATTTGACCAACTTGAAGTAAGTTTCATACATTTTAATAGTCATTTTATTCGTCAACTGTATAAAATTCGAAAATCGATGTATCTCGAATTAATTATAATAGGTACAATTTGCTGTATACATATTTTATACCGATTAAACGCATGCTATTGGTGTAATCCAAAATTTATGAAAATTGATAATGCATTTATCAATTTTGATTTAAAACACGGGTATGAAATAGACACAAAACTATTTTAATGTCACTCGTCTGCAGCAGTCTATTCACAACATAAATTATTGCAAATTAATAAATGATCAACAGATATCGTTAAAAAAAAAAAAAGAGCCAAGATGACAATTTTTCATCGGTGCATTGACGTAATGTCCATCGAAATTCGACGTCCATATATTAATATTATTATAATAATTGAAGGGTTCAGTGCAACAACCAGATAAGTCCAATTTTTCAAATTTTACAGGAGAAGCTAAAAACGAGTTTTGGTATACTTAGAATTGAGATATTAAAAAAATTTTAAAACCATTATGAAATAGAAGTTATGACCTATAATAACATATTATTTCAAAGTTTTAGCTTCAAATCATTTTTTCTAGAACTTTTCATAAAGTTCAAATGAGCATGGACTTATCTGGTTTTACCACCAAATGCAACAAAATTAAAATATGTACCCATGAAATGTAAGTCATTAAAGAAAAACCATAAAACATTTAAAGCTCAGTATAACTTTAAAAGTATAACTTTATTGAATAAACTAAAAAATTGTATTTATTATTATAACGAAAATTCGGTTGTGATAACAACGCATGCGCTGTACGGGAATAAAGAGTTTGTATATTATTATTATTATTATTATATATTATATTATTATATATATTATCGTATAGCATGTCGCGTGACATTTATCATTCTACTGTAATATATTGAAATGCGCATCTAAACTTGGCAAAGCGAGAGGTTTAAATTGGCGAAGAGCGTTTGAAAATGTTTTTTTAAAGAGCTTTTTGTTTCCAATTAGTATAATATATGCACTTATATTTTTTACCAACATAAAAAAAAACCGGTCATACTTCGCACGATGGGTGTTCTTCGCACGACGAGTGTTTTTCGCATTTCGGGTAAGAAGATCTTGATGGGTGTATTAAATTTTAAAGAAACAATAAATCGTTTTTTCCATAAAACGAATATATTAAAAAAATATATATATTATAGCTATTCTGACTGTATAGATTTATTAATTTTATATAGTCAAAATAATAATAATAAAAAAACAGTACATTCGTATTGCAAATTTCCGTGGTAACAAATATGGCTCTGAATTTAATGCAGTAAAGGCCCTTGAAGAATGCACTTTAAATTTCAAAAAATCTCTTAAAATTCCAAAAAAAATGTTGTATACCTTTCACGTAGAATGCCAACAAAATCATATACAAACTTCCTTAAATTTACTAAAAAAATCAAATTTAAAAATCCAAGAAACTTTTGTCTTATTAGTAAGAAAAATTCGCATTTTAATGTTTATATTCGTATTTATTTTATATTTATAAAAAGCATTCCATTTATTTAAGTAATGAGTGAAAAGTAATAATTATTATGAACAGTTGATTGAATTTGAATTGATTTGACTCGAGTTAGGTTAGATTTTTGACTATTATTTAAAACCAAAAAGTTACGTATTATATAATCATTTGAAAAAAAAAATGTAATTTCCTATAAATTCTCAGCCCCAGTGATAAATATTATAAAATTCTAATTTATTTTGTAATACTGTACTTTTTGGGTTTTGAGTTATCATGCCCCTTCCTGACAAAATTTCTGGAGGTGCCCATGCAAGTATTGTACAGTCTTCAGTTGAAGTCACATATATATTTTTGGGTCACTAATATTTTGATTATAGTTATGGACCCCTAAAATTGTTTGGCTCCGGGCCCAAAATTGTCTTAATCCAGGCTTGTCGGAAGGGTCTGCTAAACCTTATTTAAACATCAAACTATAGATCAGATCATTTTTAAATAACTGTAGTGACTTGAATTCGAGATGATAGTTGGAGTATTTTCGCGAGTAATCCGACAAAGAACGGTTTTATATTAATAAGTGTGGATTTGCGATTATTCCATTCGACTTTGGATGAAATGTTTTGTGGCGAACTAGAATTAACTGTCACGGAATTCCTATGAAGACAAGTATTTTTGTGAACTTAACCGTTTGGTATGCACCACAGAACGGAGCGTCTACAACAAGTCTTTCGGTGATTGTGTGGAATTTTCGTGGATGGGATTATTAATTACTGTTGAGTTGTATACAACACCCGTATACTTTTTCCCTTTTACGATGTTAAAATCGAAATTACACGTTCAACTTATAGATGAATTGTAATAATTCAATTTGACTTTGATCTGCTAAGTAAATATTACAATATTATATTATTTAAAATGCAGCCAAACATGCTTCTTCATACTATAGATATTCTTCGTTCCTCAAGTAGAATACTCTTTATGGGTGCATTATGATGAATCATTTTTTTAATATAACGATTCTGAACTAATTTCAGTGTTATAATATACCAGGAATATATTTGAGTTTTATACTGAATATGTTTAATAATTTAATTACATAATAATCCATGTTGATTTAATTATTCATGAAAATGATCAATATTTCCGTGTTCGAAATTTAAAGCTCTTATAATTAAAAATTTACCCATTGACTTTAGTTAAATTACTAATTAAATTATGTATTATGAGAGAAAATGTAGGATATGTTCAACACTTAAAACTAAAAATTGAAAATGTCATGAAATAATATTGAAAATAAATTTGCCTTTTTTTAATTCTGAGTGGAGTTAAGAAGTTATAGTGTTTTTATAATAATGTTTATTTTTTTTATATTTTTGTTTTCTTTTAATACTTTTTTGTATAGAAATACTTATCCAAAAGTTTCGGTCAACAGTTTTTAAATCAGAATTTTCATCTATATGGTACTTTTGCTTGATTATTTTTTAAATTCTCATTAATTTTTTTAAAATGTTGGTAAAGCTACCCAAAATTTGATAAAAAAAGCCTTAAAACTATTATTTTTTAATTTAACATTTATGAAAATTATAGATAGATGATAATATGAGTGATGTTTAATACATACAGACAATTTTTAATACATGAAAAAACAATTTTTTTCTAATTTTGTTTTCCAAACTTATTTTTCATTGAAAATTGTTTTTTTATTTTTCTCAGCTAACAGTAAAATATAAAACTGGACTAGTTAAAAAATAATAATATTGTATAATAAACAAACGGCAATTTTTAAGTATAATTGTGTTGAATGACCTGAAACTTCACTCAGAGTCGTTTTATTGAAGGAATGGTTTATAGTTTCTTTAAATTTCAATATATTCATCAAGAGAATCTTGCCAGATGATCGAAGAATTGAACAATTGTAGAAAAATATTCATTGAGCTAACTTTTAAGAAAATTTGAACCTGGGGAGAAAAAGCACGTGAAGAATCTTTAGATAAAAATGTCGATTAATCATTTTTGTGATTTTTTCAAGGCCATTATATATGGAAAATATTGGCCATCGAGCATGCTTTATAGAGCGAAATAAATTACTTACGTGAATACAAATAAGTAATGATAAACTCATAAAATTTTAGATTTTAGTTTTAAGTTCAGCGGTGCGATGGATGTCGATGATTACGATTGATTTAGACTGCAGTGGTTCCCAACATTTTGTATTCTACGCCCCCTATTATAAATTTTCAAAAATCGCACGTCCTCCTCTTTTATGGATAAAAAATTTTATCACCTTTGTTACATATACTTTACTTTAATTTTTTCTATACATTAATTAAAATTTTTACTTTGCGAACACTGCTTGCACCTCCCATATGATGTGCAATTTTAGATTTTAAATTAATAAGTAACTATAATATACAACTACATAATGCTATACCGTAGGTACATATAAAATAATATTTTATTTTGCATATTATTCGCGTTTCTTCATAATATATCGTCGGTATAGCTTCCAATACAGCTCTGGTGTTGACGCTGATATGAGCTCTATCGACTTAGCGAATTCGATTTTTTTTTTCTTTGACCGTTAAGACGCCACAAAAGATCTTAGTGTGTTCTATTTTAGGTAATATTCCAAGTCCCATAACATTGACTCCTACAAAAAAAGTTCTGTAAAATATTAAAATCATTTTTTAAAATATCTGAAGTTCTATAATGAACTGAATCTTTAAAATCGATTTCTATAACGAATAGCGCTCTATAAAACAATAATTTGGGATATAATTGCCGTCATGACATATTACCAAAGTTAATTGAGGTGATTGATCTCAAAAGTTCTGTCTAGCATTATTTTTTTCTTTTTCTAGCCATTTGAAAATATTTACAAATCGATTGTGATCATTATGTTTTGAATATGTATTTTTATTTTTATTTCATTCTCATTTCACTTCTTTATTATGGTTCCAATGAACTTAAGCAATCCAGTATGTATTGTGACTAGTCCAATGCAATTTATTTATTGTGCCATCCTTCAGTGACGTTATTTGCTGTCCGTGGAATGTTGTGTAACGTGCGATATAATACCGACCACATTGCTATATTAGATATAATGATTCACAGCGAGATAATGTCTTATTTTTGAATTTCATTCGTATTTTACCGTTTTAGATTCTAAACGAAGTGAAGAAGCTAGTGTTTTTACAATGATGTTTATTTATTTATTTTTTCTGTGTACAACTTTTTGTATAGAAATACTTGTCCAAAAGTTTCGATCAATAACTTTTTGAAACCCGATTCGCCT
>JAIPRM010010820.1:0-13436 GCA_025469315.1 Stegophylla sp. TES_Ste_2020
ATATTAAACCATGTAATAACACGTTTAGTCATGTCGATGGTCTGGACGTCTCGATACATTGTCGACGACAATGTTGATAAACATCCTTTGAAGTTTACCGCTTTTCGATCGATAACAAAATTTTGTCACTGACATTGTCAGCAACAATGTAAGCGACAAATTTTAAAAATATTTTTAAAACTTTTGTTGGCGACAATGTCGGAAACACATGTTATCAACAAATGTTTTCTATGTGTGGACGCGGCTTTAGAATTACAGAATACCTAGATACTTGGTAGATTTATATCTATACTCAGTATTTCTGTAGATATAAATATCTGATAACTACGCTTTTGAAATAAGATTATGTGACTATACCAGCGGTTCCCAAACTGTGTGGTGCGCCACCCAAAGGAGACGCGAGCACTTAACAAGGGAGGCGCGGCGCGTTGTTGGAATTTTACACATATTGTTATTTTTAGATCAATTTCACGTCCGATAAAAATTTTGTAGAAACGATTATTTTATCTTATCCATACAGGACACACGTTTATTACAAAATAATTACAGTAATTCATTATTATAACTATCGTATTCTCGTACTGACGTAGTGTGTAATATATGAGCGTACATTTTTTTAACTTTATTCGTAATACTTTATTTTATTTCGTGCTATTTTTTTCAATCATTAATATGGAAAAATTTCTTAATATTGAATCGAAACGTAAACAAAATGAAGACAACTGTAAAGAAGAAAATAAACGTAAGTTTAGAAAATATGATAATAATTACTTAGATTTTGGCTTTACTTACATTACAATAGATAACGAAGAACGTCCTAAGTGTATTATTTGTTTGAAAGTATTATCTGCTGATAGTATGGTACCCAACAAATTAAAACGTCATTTAGAGACTAATCATAGTACATTAAATAATAAATCACGTGATTATTTTGTAAGATAACTTGCAAAATTAGAAAAACAATCTTCTAGTTTCGTTAAACAGACAAGCGTTCCATCTAAAGTTCTTTTGGCTTCATATAAAGTAGCATTTCGTATTGCACAATGCAAAAAACCTCATACGATTGCCGAAGAACTTATTTTACCATCAGTAATAGATATGGTTTCTACTCAGATAGGAGAATCTGTAGCAAACCAACTTAAAAATATGCCTTTGTCTAATAATACTATTAGTCGGCGAATTCAAGACATCTCAGATAATATAAATGATCAGCTTATTGATAAATTAAGGAATAGAAATTTCGTGATTCAGCTTGATGAAGCAACCGATAATAATAAAGACGCATATTTAATATGTTATGTTCGGTTTATGGATGGAGTAGAAGTAGATATTATAGAAGAATTATTATTTTGTAAATCTATATTAAGTGGTACTAAAGCTAAAGACCTATTTGATATCACTAATAATTTTATGGATCATAATAATATTAAATGAGAAAACTGTTTGGGCGTGTGTACAGATGGAGCTCGGGCTATGTCTGGTCAGTACGGTGGACTTCAGGCTTTAATTCGACAAAAAGCTCCAGAAATGATATGGACTCATTGTCTTATTCATCGAGAGGCTTTAGCATCACAAAATATAAGTTGCTCTTTAAATTATATACTTGAAATAGTTATAAAAGTAGTCAACTATGTAAAAACAAGACCTGTTAAAACAAGATTTTTTCAAAAACTGTGTGAAGAAATGGGAGCAGAACATACAACATTACTGTTTTACTGTTATTCTAGATGGCTATCTAAAGGCAATGTACTTTCAAGAGTATTCGAACTTAGACAAGAACTTTATTCTTATTTAAATGGAGAAGGTTATAATAATAGCGAAATGTTTGTTGATAGTGATTTTGTTATAAAATTAGCCTATTTATGTGATATTTTTGAAAAACTTAACTCACTTAATATATCCTTGTAAGGTAAAGAAATTAATATTCTACAATTATACGATAAGATAGTTGCTTTTATTAAAAAAATCAACTTATGGAAAATAAAATTAACAGAAGAAAATGGCAAAACCACTTGTTTTCCACTTTTAAAATATTTTCTTGGAGAGAATGACCTTGAATTACCAATGAGTTTAAAGACAATATTTTTAGAGCATCTGACGAAATATATATATATAATGGAATTCGTTCAACGTGCCTTTTAGTAGGAACATTTTCCAGGAATCTGACAAACACTGAGGTATATTTTTATGACAAAAGCTTGAAAAATTCTTTTGACATGATACAGTATTGGTGGGAATGGTAAAAAATGTTTTTAAAATTTTAAATATCAAAATATATATATATATAAATTACTTCATTTCTTGTCACAATTTTAGATTCTAAGTGGAGTGAAGAGTAGTAGTGTTTGTACAATATTTATAACTTATATTTTATTTTAATTGAATTGCTTTTTCATGTAGAAGTACTCGTTCAAAAGTTTCTTACAGCTACTTTCAAAATCAGAAATTGGCTCATAGTGATACATTTAAAAGGTCATTTTTCAAAATTCACAAAACTTTTTCTAAAAGAAAAAGGAAACTCTATCGACCAATTGAATAAAACTACGAAATATGCCGTAAACAAAATTTTCATGAAATTGATTTTATAGTAGTTTAGCCATAATTCCAAAAGCTGTATGATTAGAAACTTTAAATTATCAAAAAAATTTGGCCACTTTTTGACTAAATATATAATTTTAGAGTTACCTTGTACTTAGTAAGTTTTATCGAATAATTTTGGAATTCTTTATTTTATTTTATTTAAGTTTAACATAACTTCACTCACGTTAAAGCTATTTGTTTTTTAATAACGTAAGTACATTTTTCTTTTCTTACATAACTGTTAAAAGATAAAATAGTATGGGACTTTTCCTTTCTTTTAATATGTTACTTGTTCAGTAATTTTAGAATATTGAGCTACAAACATTGTATTAAAACAGTAAACATAAAATTTAATTCCTAGAACATAATGTTCTATTAAAATATAGTGTTGTTATTTATTGCTTTTGGTAATAATATGTACAGAGATGATCATCATGTCCGTAATTTAATATGAAATAAAATATGCGACAAATTTGGATCATATATTTTGGACAGGGGCGTATTTAGGATTTTCTCAAGGAGGGGGATATGAAAATTATTTTTTTCTTAGTAAGGGCCTCTTTATTTAATAAGAGTCACAGTATTATATATAGTATTATATTATATTTATATGTCATAAATTGTCGTAAAAATGTATAGAACATTACTAATATGAATTTTACAATAATGTTAATAATAATATAATTTTAAATATCTGATGTCGATGAAGAAATCATACAAGTAGACCAAGTTTGTGATTATCGATTAATTTTTTCTAACTACCTAAGTTTTAAAATACTTACTAAATTAAATTATGGGAATGTCGTTGAGAGGTTTTAGTATTTTAAAGAGGATGTGCTAAATATCGAAATTTATGTCCGTGAGGGTTTAGAATTTATCTCAGTCTGGTCAAATCGAAAAACTCGAAATACTACAAAGGTATTTCATTCTTAATTTATTGAGATTCAAAATTAAATTTTTATATTAATTTATAATATTAATTAGGCACTCAACAAAACAAATTATAGATTTTTCAAAGTTTTTATCTCAAAATAATTTTTAAATTCCAACAATTAATTCAATAAATATAATTTGTCTTCATATCTCTCTTAGCTATAGAAATTATATTCATGAGAACCCAATATGCTACTTGTCTATGTCGTGTAAAGAACTGATTAATTTTTATTTTTATTCTTTTTTTTAAATTTGAAATGCAAGTCTTTGATTTGAATGTATAATTTGTTATCAGCATTGGTGGTCAAATGATTTTGTCATGAGGGGAGGAAAGATATTGCTAATTTTTCAAAATGCTTTTTAAATATTAAAAATATAATTTGTAGTTATAAGATCAATTTATTAACTAAATTAAAATTAATTATTAGGAAAATTAAAACAAACTTGAAAGTAAATAGGTTCATCAATAACAATAAGAATTGTAATTATAATATTAAAACTATTTTTCTTGTTTTTTTCGCAAGCTCATCTAATATTTCGTTTGCGATTAAATCTATAACCCCAAGATAAACAGCCATAGTCAAGTCTAGAATAACATAATTGAAGATCGGATTTTTATGCATTTTAAATTGTAATATATACACTTAAGCATAAACATGCATAACAATTTTTAAATATTTTCCAATTTAATTTGATCGTATATAATATATATTGATACATCTAAGTATTAATTAGCATTTAGCTATCACAAAATTCTTAAAAAAACATAATTTATCATAAAAAAAAAATTATATTTTTTACCTATATTATACATTAAGTTATCTATACTCTGTAGCTATTTATTTATTATAAAGTAACAAAGAATAAAAACAAAACATTTAAGTTGAAAAAATGATAATATTAATCAATTTCAATATTTTTGATGAAAAATGAACACACAATTTAAATATTATTTGAAGAACAATGTAACTAGGTATACGATTTTCCATATATATTATAGTTTCAATCAGTAACTTTATAGATCCAAAATCACACCCAGATGGTTCTTTTGATCGGTAATCTTTCAAATTTCTCAATAATTTTTTCAAAAACGCGAAAAGTCTGTGGAAAAATTGAAAAAAAATGGTAAAATATGATATTACTGGTATTTTCATAAAATTTCTTTTTAACATAACTTCAAAAATAATGTTGCTAGAAACTTGAAACTTTCACCAACAACGGAAAATTATCACAAAAATACTTCATAAAATTTTTAAAAACATATCAATTTTGAGTGTAGTATAGCATTTTGAAAGTAATGAAAATTTTCTCGTTTTTTGTAAGTTCTTATTTTATTAAATATAAATAATATAATATATTTCATTTAAGACTTGAAAATGTAATATGACCTTAATCACATAATATGTGATATATTAAATTTACATATTATATAAATCTAATTGATTTACAAAAATTGACGCAATTCATTAGTTTTACTTAAAATTCACCCTTAAACGTACATAAAAGAAAATTGGTTCAACCGATTTTTATGAAACTTGGTACCTAGGTGGAGGTTTGGGTGGAGTTGATGTTAAACTCAATGTAATTTCTTATAATGATAGGTACCTTCTATAATGTTCCTATCAATTGAACTAAACCCCTCTATAGAAAATTCCTAGCTACAGCTCTGAATAGCAGTGACAGATTTGGTTCATTAGGAGATAATGTGACTGCAAAATAAAAATTCACATTTAAACAGTTAATACCAACTTTTATAATGCCCCTAAATAGAGCTTGTACCCTCAATTGCCCCCCATTGGTAGTTCTAACGCTTCCAAGGGGGCGATATCGCCTACCATGGGAAACACTGCCCTAGACACTAGGTTAGACAAAAATAATATACGCTGGCTGCTATGTACGTATAAAATAAACCCAGGTCGCAATTTACGTATGTATAAAATATACCCAGGTCGTAATTTACGTAGGTATGTATAAAAATATATAGCCGGGCAGCAATTTATACAAAAAAGGTAAAATGGGACGCAAGTTACAGCGACCCCTTTAGAGAGGTAATTTTTGAAATTTCTCAATTCTTCAATTTGCTTTAGTTTTAAAAACTAGGTACCATAAATTTGACAAAAAAGTCTCGGAAACCATAATTTTTTTATCCAAACATTATGAAAATTTAAACATAGATAGACAATAATATGAGAAACATTTTGAAGAAAGAAAATTTTACAAATGTGAAAAAACATTTTTGGACATTTTTCTAACACTTTTTTCCCATTAATTATTTTTTCCTTTTCTTTATTTATTAGATAAATAACAAAAAATAAAGTAAAGTAAAGTATAAACGAGAAAGCCGGACATACTTTGCACCACGGATATTCTTCGTTCTTCGGATCAGATACTCTTGGCGGGTGTGTTGAAAATCATGACTATTATAGTTCTTTTAAAAACTTATTGAAGAAATGATTTATCGTTTCTTTAAAATTCTACAAACCCACTAAGTGAATCTTGCCCGATTAATGAAGAATATTCATGGTGCGAAAAAATGTAAGGTTTTTTTTTCTGAATTAAAATTGTAATATTGAACATAAAAATTTTTTATTATATATTTATAATATTTGTATGCGATGTGCGTATACTAAATAAAATTATATTAATTCAGAGACAGTGGACGGCGCGGCGGTGCGTAGTTTATTTCTCTTGAATTCCTAGCTCAGTGGCATCATTGGGGGGTCGCAATGGGTCGTACTTGCAACCCCAAATATTATGCTGGGGTCGCAAAAGTATTGATTTGTGACTCCTGAAATTTCCATATTTATGGTTTTTTATTTGTAAAAATATTAAAATAGGTATGTAATTATTTAATTAAGAGTAAATTTTTTTTCGAGAAAAAGAAAAAAGAAATTATCAATACTACAAGAATTTTTGAGGTAAACAAGTTATGAAAATGTCTACAAATTATTCGGGTAATTGACACTAAATGTTAATTAAATTCAAGTAAAATATTTTATTCGATATGTTACCATGTGCTGGCACAGAAAAGTTTACCATCCTTGCCATAGGATAACAGTAATTATTTCATATTTCATAGCTATTTACAGGTGTATTTTTGTCTATTTAGAATTTTTCTCAATAATAAAAAAAGAAGCAATTGTTTTTACAATTATTTATATTTTTTCTATGAATACTTTTTCGTATATAAATACTTGATCAAAAGTTTTGATCAGCAACTTATGGAATCAAAAACTCGTCGTTAGATGGTACTTTTAAGAGATAATTTTTCGTAATTCTTAACAGTGTTTCTAAAATTTGGAAAAACTACCCAAAATTTGGTAAAAATGCACTTCAAAAAATATATATATATTTTTAATTCAAACTTTATGAAATTTTAAACATGGATATTATATGTACTATAATAAGAAAAATTTTTGATGAAAGAAAATGTTTAGTATGTACAATTATTTTTACTGTATTTTTTTTAGATTCTAAACGAATTGAAAAAGCAAGTGTTTTTTCAATGACGATATTTTTATTTATTTTTTTTATATGAACATTTTTTTGTATAGAAATACTTACCTAAAAGTCTTCAGCAGCAATTTTTTGAAACCGGATTTGCTTCTAGATGGTACTTTAGAAGAAAAAACTATTCAAAATTTGATAAAAAAAGATTAAGAACCATAATTTTTTGATCCAAACTTTATGAAAATTTAAACAAAAATATATGAGACATATTAATATGATAAAAATTTTGGCGCAAGAAGATTTCGAAAATATGAAAATGAAAAAAAATTATTTTTTCTAATACTATTTTTCTCATTAATTTTTTTTCTTTGATGATTTTTGCGACCCCAAATTATAATTTTCTTTATAATATTCTGCCCGAATTACGCCACTGCCCTAGCTCATTGGCATCACATTGAATTAATTTCGAAACTTTTAGATAAATAATTACCCGAAAATACCGGAAAAAATGTTCACAAAAAATAAAAAAATAAAATAAAATAATTATCAAAATCGTAAGTTTCTTTGCTCCACGCATTATCTAAAATATTTAAATACCTAAACAATAGTTATTATTTTGGATATTATATAAACAACATATGACTGTTGAGTTACATTTACTGTAAACAATAATATGGATCGAATACAAAATGTATTAGTTTTTGGGAGAAAACAAATTAAAACAAGTTCTGAAGAATATTATAAAAGAGTAATAAAATATACATATAATATTGTCGATGTAAAAAATAAAAATATTTGAAAATAAAGTTATGTATAATTTTGTTTATTTTGGTTATTATCGTAGTTTAGGGAGTTTGTATGGTTGGTGTGTCAGCGCGTGGTACGCCAAACTCGATAACGGAATACACACACTAATATTCGTTTACTATTCACACATTGACAGAGTCCAAATGTACATGTAATATGAATTGCCTAGACATTACTCTTTAAAATATGTTATGCTCCAGCCAGCTTAATAAAGACATTTACCTCATTTTGGGCGGAAGGGTGCAGGGGCTTTTGTGGAAAATTAAGTTTTTTTTTATGTTCTCTAGTTATTGACAAAAGAAAATCGTGTACAAAATTTCATGAAATATGATTAAATAGTTTCTTCTCTATCTTGTTTGGTTTTGGCATTTGGACATCAGTTACACTAGAGAAAATATTTTTATTTAATATTAATATTTTTTTTAAAAAAAAAGTATTTAAGTATAACGAGTCTGTGCATGGTTATTGAGTGTTTCCATTTAATGTGACCACACCGAGGTTTATTTAGAGTACCTAGTTGAAAAGTTCAGCTGCATAGCTGAAAACCAGTTATTGCGTAGTTGATATGTTTAAGATGAATTTATTATATTTTAATAATTAATAGACAATGTTATTCATCAATATAATAGATATTATATTGATGAATACACTTAGATAAGTGTAGATGGAGGGAGAAGGTTCAAAATATGTTTTGTAATTTTAGTTAATACCAAATGTAAGTTCAATTGTAATCATTTGGTTAAATTTAAAATAAAATCAATATTTATCATTCTTTAAATACCTAAATAAATAAATAAGTAAAATAATAAAATTATAGAAGTAAAGTTAAGTATAGACAAAAAAGCCGGCTATACTTTACTCCACGGTTATTCTTCGCTCCTTTTGTCAGATACTCTTGGTGGGCGTGTAGAATTTTAAAAAAAAGATAAATCATTTCATTAGAAATAGAATCAGACGATTCTAATCGAAGGAAATTAATAATATATAGAACAATAATAGTCGTAATTTTCAACACACTCACCAAGGATCTGACCTGAAGAGCAAAGAATATCCATGGTGCTAAGGATGTTCGACTTTCTTGTCTATACTTCGCTTTACTTAACTTTTCTTTATTTTTATCTAATTTAGAATAAAACATACGATTATTAGATTATTTTAAGCCCATAATATTATGAAGAATTCAAGATTTTATTTAAAAAAATTGTTTATGCTTTTTAAAATTATATATGTTTTCAAAAAGTGATCAAAATTGTTTTGATTATTTATTCCAGTGCATACATTATTTTTGATAAAGGGTTAAAATTTCAAGTCCGTAGTAGGTAAATAGTATTTTTGAAGACTATTCAACTAAAATTGAATTCATAAAAACTTATTTTTCGGTATATTTTACCACTTTTTTTCAAGCTATCAGTAGTTTTTCCTTATTATTTTAAAAATTGTTAGGGATTTCGAAAAATTACCTTCTTTAATGTACTAAACCAACAATATTCTCTGTCGGAAATATAAACTAAACATACTAATCCATCGTCCATTTTCAATTAAAAAGAGTGTTTCCGAGAAAAAAATAATCAATTAGGTACTATTATTATGAAAATAGATAAATAACTGAGTACAGATCAGTAACACAAATAACTGGATAAATATTTTTATTTTTTTAAAAAATAGAACCAAAATTATATGGCTGAGTGTTAATTATTGGAATGACGCAGTCTCTTGATGTACAAACCTTGTAATTTATGATAATAAAATATAATTATTGGTGTCAAAATCAATTTTAAAATGTTTTGTAAAGTAATTTCAGGAAGGGGACGGATTGAAACGATTAATTATGTTTTCGCTAATCGTCAATAACAAATATTCTAACTTAATATATTTTTATGAGCATTTAATTTATCCAACTAATATACATTCTTTTTTTTTTTTTTTCATGAACTTGCTTACCTTTGCCTCTTGATAGGAACATATCAGGTATAAGACATTTGCATAGTTGAGGAAAATCCTTATCACAATTTTCAAATTTATTAATTTGTCAATTAAGAAAATTGACAATTTTCTTAGCCTAATGATGATTTTTAAAATCAAAACCAGTCTTTAAAGAAAAAAATTATAACACTCCAGGCTAAGTTTATTTTATTTATATATTTATTTTGTTATTTGATATATAGTGTAATAACTATCCATTGATTTTATTTTATTATTTATTTATTTTATTTTATTTTTTTATACCTATATATTAAAGATGTTTTTATTTTATTATTGAGTGTTAATCTTTAAACATTTTATTTTGTTTTATTATATTTGTCAGCTGGCAACATATTTTTGAGGTACTGCCTCCAAATTAGGTATTGTTCATACGCAAAAATATGCAGAATATCCCAGAAGTCACATACTACCCTAAATATCTCTGCACCATATAAATAATTTTGAATGTGGTTCAATAATCAAGTTCATAAATAATCAAGTGTTTTTATAATGATGTTTTTTTTTAAAAAGTTTTTTTCCGTAAACACTTTTTATTTATAAATATTTATCCAAAAGTTTTGACCACCATTTTTTGAATCACAATTTACCCCTAGATTGTATTTTTAAGAGGTGATTTTTTAAAAATCTTAATAGTTTTCTAAAATTTTGGGAAAATTAGTGCTAATCATTTTTGCTTCCAACAGCTTATAAATTTGTGTTGTTGCATTGCATTGGTAGTAATATATAATTTATAGATGCACTTTTGATAGTAAAACATATAACAGACTAGCGTTTAAAAAACAAAAATTAGTTGAAATAATAATTTAATAGTACCAATTATTATTATTATTATTAGTACCTATTAACTTGTAAAATGCGTTTATTTATATGAACCAATAATTGAATACTATTATTTTACCAATTATATAAAGAACATTAAAAAATAATAACACCTAAAATGTTTGTTACGAAATTATAAAACTCTATTTATTATTAAAGTTTAATAAAATATAGATATTAAAATTACAAAATATAGATATAACTATCAAACAATAGTTTTGAATATTCAACAACATAGAAAAATTGATAGTTATAAACTGTAGATAAATTAGGACGCAGGTAGCAATCACAATAACTGTTCTATAAAAGATAAGATATATTTCTTTTTCATTTTTAGAGCTATTGTAAACCTAATGACATAATAATGAACACATAAATAAATGACATATTTTTTCTAATTAAATTAAAAATGGCTTTATTAAAAGTAAATATAAAATAATTACAAAACAGGAAATAAAAATAACATATCGTACAATATGAAAAATAGAATTAACTGTTGAGGGGTTTCTATCACTAGAAACAGTGGCGTACAGATGAATATTGAGAGCACATTCAGTTATCAAAAGTATCGCCCAGCCATCTATCCTTTTTCTTTGGTGCCTATGTAAAAAAAATTTATAAGTTGAAAAAACCATACTTCAGAAGGTAGTTAAACGTTTTTTGAAATGTTACATTATAAACTAAAACATATATGACGTGCAACATGATGTACATTTAATTTTTAATTATTGGACATAGTGGAAAATTTCAGCTCCGTTTCGGAAGCACTGCTACTTTCGAATATTAACATCAAATCAAGTCATAATATATAACTGTGTGTACCACAAAATTCAAAGACAATTTGTTTAAACTGATTATAATGTTATAACTTTTAGTAGATCATGGTTATAAATTAGTATATTGATATGCGAAGAAAATATTGAAAGTTTAAGTTAACCGAAATTTCAAATTTGCACTCCCTCCTCCCCTCTCAATACCATTAAGAAGTAAAGTCTTCTTAAATTATACTTAAAATATCAATTTGTCACCCCTTTAAATATTCTTCCGATCCACTCCTGTATAGCACAATAAGTAGTACTTATCAACCTATCTATTTAACATTTTGCAAGTCATGCCAATCATAACAAAAATCTAAAAGTAAAGGATTAATGATTTAACACAATGTAATAGGTACCTAGTTTACTTAATAAATCAGTAATTTCATTCAGATTATTATATTGTAGGTACTAATAAATAATGATATAGAACTTAAAATTTTTGTCATATTTGATCAGATATAAAATTAATAATTTATACATATATGAGCCAAGCGAAGCAAATGCGTAAATTAGTGTAAATAATTGCCAAAATGAAGCAAAATCTGTATTTAAATACATGTGTATAAATATATGAGCAATATTATGTTAATTCATGCCCTTCCAGATTAAAGCGTTATTTAATTTACCGTATACATGGTTTCGACTTTCCAAATCAAGACTGTTCCAAAATTAGGTTTCCAAATATTATAATGAAATGATAAAGATTAAGCAGTTGCAACTAATGTAAGGCTCACTATATAGTAAGTTAATAATATAAAATACTTAGTATCATGTCTATTACTTATATAAAGTAATTAAATGTGTGTTTTTACTGAATAAACCAATAAATTTTTACCATTTTGTCCATATTTTTTCATTGGACTGCACAGTACATAGTTGAAATTTTTTTTTTAATTTATCATAAATACTGAACAATTCTAGCAATACCATCAGATATCAAGCAATCCATTGTCAATTCATTGTGTCTGCAATCCTAAAACAAAAAAAACTTTATTAGTTTCAATGTTGTTCAAAGTAATAACATAATATTAGGTTTTTTCCCATGTAAACATTTTTAAGAATGCAAAAGTAATATGATTATGTAACTTTTTATAAATTATTGGACTGGAATCTAGCAATAGGAACAAAAATTTGTCAAAACATGGAATGTCTTTTTTTGTTTGATTATAAGAAGCGATCAGCACAAATTTGAACGTTAATTTTGATTTGGCAATCTTAAAATCTGTATAAAGTTATGAAAAATTCTGTCAATTTATTTTAATGTACTCCACGTCATACAGCAAGCCATGTATCCATCAGATAAAAGCCCAATTTCACATAAAGGCAAAGTGAACATATTATATGAGCCGACCGAATTGAAGGTGTAAATTAGTGTAAATAAGTGTCGAAATAAAGCAAGATCTGTATTTAAATACATGTGTATGTATATATGAGCAATATTATGGAAATTCATGCTCTTCCAGATAATAAGGATACTTAATTGACCGTATACATGGTTTCGACTTTCCAAATCAAGACTGTTCAAAATTTGGTTTCCAAATATAATGAAATGATACAGATCAAGCAGTTGCAACTAATATCAGGCACACATTATAGTAAGTTAATAAAATAAAATACTTTATAACTTGTCTTACTTAAATAAAGTGTGTTAATGGGCGTTTTTATTGAATAAACCAATACATTTTTACCATTTTGTCCATATTTTTTCATTTGGTCTGCACAGTAACTAGTTTAAATTTTTTTTTATTTGTCATTTACTACTACACAATTCTAGCAATACCATCAGATATCAAGCGATACATTGTCAATTCATTGGGTCTGCAATCTGTAAACAGAAAAAACTTTATATTAGTTTCTAGGTGGTGCAATGTAATAACATAATATTAATTTTTTTTCATGTAAACATTTTTAAGAATGCAATTGTTGTATTATTAAGAATATGTAAATATGTCATAGTATTTGTGTATATATAAGCTGTAGTGTAAGTTTTAGCCAAGTAAGTAGTTTTAAGCTGTGGGAATTAGCCAGTAAAAAAATTCGTCAATG
>JAIPRM010010821.1:0-13436 GCA_025469315.1 Stegophylla sp. TES_Ste_2020
TTCTTATTGCCATCATGTGTATTTTTCGACGATGAATACGATGATGGTGTGAAATAATATCCACGTGCAACAATAGTTTTCTAATTATTTTATTTTATTTTGAAAATTCAATATTTTCGGTTATTATGCTACATACCTACTAATTCACCTACATCGTCAAGTTATGTGTTGCGGCCTAGTGGTAATGGAACCGGTCTAGTGCGCGACAGCACCAGACTCGATTCCAGCCCGGTACTACGAATTTTTATTTTGAAAATTCAATATTTTCGGTTATTATACTACATACCTACTAATTCACCTACATAATCAAGTTATGTGTTGCGGCCTAGTGGAAATGGAACCGGCCTAGTGCGTGACAGCACCAGGCTTGATTCCAGCCCGGCACTCCGAATTTTTACATTTTTTTTTCTTATATTATTAACTTCCTTCGTTCAGAATCGTTTTACTGAAGAAATGATTTATCGTTTCTTTAAAATTTAATACGCCCGTCAAGAGAATACCACCCGTCGTGCGACGTACACCCATCGTGCGAAGTATGTCCGCTTTTTTACCGTGTCGTTTTTTCCGGATACCACTAACAAAGTGTCAATTCATAATTTTGACTCATGATGATACAATATAAATCACATATGACAAGTGAATCATCTTCATCTATTTAGCTGTCATTAAAAAATACGAAAACCTATAATTTTCTATTCAGAACTAACAACTGAAATGCCATATATATATTAACTTTAGAGGCATTTATTTCTGTAAGAGTGGGGAGCACATTTTAACCATGTTCATGGCATAAACATAGATATTGTTCCCTGTAAAATTGAAAAATATTTTCTTTAAAAATTATATTTCATGTACTAAAAGTTGCATATTCTTGGAAATCTATCCATTCGATTGAACAAAACATACTCTTCAAATTATGCTTTGTAATAATTATTCATAAGTGCTACCGTTTAAATTGTAATATGTAATTAAAAACCAATAATAATTGTCCTATGCAGTACATATAAAAACATCACAACCGTTCAAAGCACTTTGTGATAAATTCGGACCGTATTATATTTTCGCTGCGGCCATCCGTGTTCAGTATCCTTTCTCCAATTGTCATGGTACATGTATATCAGTGCTTCTCAAACTTTTTTATCAAAAACCTAAATTTAATGTAAAACTGTCAAGGTTCCCCTTAATCAAAATCTTTAATTATTTTTCTTAATTATATACTAAAATGCATACATTATTTCACGCAAATAATATTTTAAATAAAATTAATATTTTACGGCCCTCCAGCATAGAGATAACCACGGCTCCTTAAGAGGCCGTGATCCCCAAGTTGAAAAGCACTGGTGTATATCATAGTCTGTGATTACCTAAATGTTATCTTTGGTTTAAAGGTTGTGATTATTACTGGTAAGGTTAATCATGGTAACAAGGTTGTCGACTGCATAGATAAAGAAAGTCGAGTAAAATCTTCAGTTCGTCATTGCTCAACTGTAATTAGTCAACTCACAGAAAACAAACTCTCTAACGAATTGAGTAGAACTTGTCTAAACCGTTGTTCAGATTATTATTTAAATTACTAACTTATAGCAACATGCCTCATTTCCGTTTGGAAACCAATGTTCCCAAATCTAAAGTAACTCCCGAGTTCTTGCAAAATCTTTCTAAAGCTGTAGCTAAAACTCTTGGCAAACCTGAGTCTGTGAGTATTTTAGTTTTTGTTTGATTCAAAAAATTGGATTATTTGTTAACAGTGTCTTAATCATTAATTTTAGTATGTAGTTGTTACTGTTGTACCAGATCAATTGATGGTATGGTCAGGAAATGATAAACCTTGTGGTACAGCAACGTTAATGAGCATTGGTCGTCTTGGTGTTGAAGAGAACAAAAAACATGCTTCTGTTTTGTATCCACTTATAGAAAAAGAACTAGGCATTCCGGGAGACAGGTTTGGTTACTTGTTTTTTTTTTTTTATAAAGTACTTAATATGTTATTATTTTTAGATTATACATTACATTTTCGGATCAAAGTACCTCTAATGTTGGTTATACTGGAACAACATTCCATACGATATTCAATTTCTTATTTAATTAATCAAATACTAATTATTTGATTTGATTATAATCAATCTAAATTGAAATAAAGAATTATTTTTCTTAATTTGCATAGATTTTAATTATTTTTTTAGTACCTACCTATATAATAAGTCGCCAAAAAAAATCAGAAGAAAGTATTTAAATTTTAACCAAACATAGGCAATTAAAACAATTATAATTTATTTTAGAAATGTTGGTTTGAACACAACATAGAAAATAACAATTAGATTGCAATCAAACATAAAAGGTTTTTCTTAGGTATTTCAAACCATCCATTTTACTAAAGCCACATTTAAACTTTGTTATTTATTCAGTTTCAACCACAATAAGTGATAAATTTTCATTACTTATTAGTTATTGCCTTCATATTATTTTTCACCTTAATTGATTTTGTAGCATAATATTTATTTAAAAAAGAAAACTGTAATATATATATATATATATATATTTAAAAAATTGATAGTCAAATCTTTTAGATGAGTATATTTATTTGAAAAAGTGTTTACAGAAAAATAAATAAATAAATATCACTGTAAAAATACTAACTTTTTAGCTCTACTCAGAATCTAAAATGAAAAATTATGTTTAATTATAAAATGAATTACATACTTTTTGTTTTTAGATTTTGAACGAAGTGAAGAAGCTGGTATTTGTTTTTACAATGATATTTTTTTTTCTGTGAATACTTTTGTATGGATCTACTTGTCCAAAAGTCTCAATCAGCAACTTTTTGAAACTAGATTTGCCTTTAATTAGTACTTAAGAGAGGTCATTTTTTGAATTTCTCAATTCTTCAATTTTTTTGGAAAAAACTACCCAAAATTTTAAAATGACTACTATTGTTCTTTATATTATTAACTTCTTTGTTCAGAATCGTCTTTTTGAAGAAATGATTTATGGTTTTTTTTTAATTCTACACACACACACACACACACCAAGAATATCTGAATTGAGGAGCAAAGAATATCCGTGGTGCGAAGTATGTCCAGCTTTCTTGTCTATACTTAACTCTACTTTTTTTTTCTATGGATAAATAACAATTCAGAACTGATGGGATTAGCTGAGCCCAACAATCATCTGTTTATGATATAAACTTGATGCATGATAACCATTGGGCTTTTTAAAATTCTTCAATGTTCGAGGTCTTATATAGTGGAAACTTATTAATAATACAATTGAAAAGTTTGAGTTTCCACCATAAGCGTGCACACAGAATTTGCACTTGCAAACCTTGCAGACATGCATTTATTTTATAGGGCATACTAAAAAAATGTGAGTTCATAATTTTGACTGGTGATGATACAATATAAATCACATATGACAAGTCAATCATCTATTTAGGTGTCATTAAAAAAGATGAAAATCTATAATTTTCTATTCAGAACTAACAACTGTAATGTTATATACATACATACATATATTAACTTTAGAGGAATTTATATCTGCAGAGGGGGGCACATTTTATCAGCTACATACCCTGCAAACAAAATCAGCGCACACCTATGGTTTCCACAAACAAACATTGAAAATTGAATCCAAGAAAACGAATGGCATTTGATGGATGTTATTTTTTAATGATTCACATTGCACTACGATATTAAACCAAATTTAAATTATCAATGTGACTAATTTATCAAAAGTCCTTATTGATATAGAAAAACGATAGTACAGTAAACCAATTTTGATTAGCAATAGAGAACTGATTTTAAAGTAATAAAAAACTAAAAAAAAAACATTAAAATGGGGTTTTTGATAAAAAAAAAATTGTTACAAAAAATGTATTATAATTATTTATTAGTTTATTAAAATATATATAAAATAATCATGCTGTTCTTTTTCTTGTTTTATTTGTAAATTACAATTATTCTTTTTAAGGTACCTAATTTATAAAAATTAGTTAAATAATAATTACACAATGATTTGCGGATTAGCTTATATCATCAGAGTTGTAATGGACGATTAATTTTATTTTTAAGTTATTAAAAAAAAAATCTCACACTAAATTAATCTTTCAAATACGTTTCTGTAGAACACATTTTGAAAAAATGTAACTTAAAAGCAAAAGAATTTCCCATAAAGCATTAAAATACAAAAAAAGATACTCAATACCCCAAAAAGCAAAATAAAATGTCATGCATTTTATTCTAAGTAATACAAATCAAAATCATAGCTAACATAGCTTTGTTTTAGAGCAATAGAAAAAAAAAAGTAAAGTAAAATATAGATATAGATAATAAAGCCAGACATACTTTTCACCACGGATATTCTTTGCTTCTCACATCAAATTGTCTTAGTGGGTGTGTAAAGTTTTAAAGAAGCAATAAATCATTTCTTCAATAAGATGATTCTGAACAAAGGAAGTTAAAGTATAAAATAAAATAATAGTCGTCATTTTCAAGTTCCAATACATCCACCAAGAGTATCTGACCCGAAAAGCGAAAAATATCCGTGGTGCGAAGTATGTTTGGCTTTCTTGTCTGTACTTTACTTTACTTTTTTTATCTAATAAATATATAAAAGAAAAACAATTTAATGCAAAAAAAGTATTAGAAAAAAATGTCCAAATTTTTTTCATATTTTCAAAATTTTCTTGCTCCAAATATTTCTCATATTATTGTCTATTTATGTTTAATACTAGTAGTACATGCTATTAGTTTGGTTGACATGGCAAGCCCCCCTCCCCATAACAAACATAACAATGTATATTATGAATGTATTTCTTTAAAGAGAATATTACAAATTATTAATTATTAATTTGTAATAAATCTTCATTATATTTATTACCAATTTCAGATTCTGAGCAAAGCATTGCGTTTTTACAATTAAACAAGCAACTTTTTAAAAAAAAAAACAGATATGCCTCAACATCAGAGGTCTTCAAACCTCCAGACTGCATGCAGCCCTCTAAGCTATTTAGAATGGCCCGTGAACAGATTTTGTCTTATTATTAGATTATGTCTCCTTCCATTTTCAAAAAAAAAACTATGATTATTTTATCAATTTTTATGTGTACTTGCATAGATGCAAATAGGATAAAAAAATTTAAGGGGGCTAATATTTTTTTATTAATTTTGATAAGTATAGTCGTATGAAATATTATTTTCTGGAGTATATAATATGTATGGTGTATTCATTTTACATACGCTCATTTATTGTACATCTATGAACTGAAAATGTGTAAGGTCAAGGATTATATCAAAAAAACATTTAAGTTTAATTTTTATTTCAACATAGGTTAATATAACATGGAAAATAGTGTTTATTAGTAATTTTACAATTAATCATTGTTTCATATGGTATTATAAAATATCACTCAATATCATATAGTACCTAATATAAAGTAATATTCTGTGTTGCACCATAAATATTTTTATATATACCTATTAATATATCAAACATTTGGGAGGGGGCTAAAAATACTTTTGGAGGTGCGAAGCTCCATTTGCGCTAATGTGTACGTGTAAGTTTGATATGATAACATTTAATAAAGCCAAAGTTTTCTTAACACGGTGAATTAATTAACTAATTTACTCCTGAATTGTAATTATAGTAATATCATGATATATTTTATGCTTTATTATTAAAAATAATAATTTACCATTATATTTACTAAGTAAATTATACTAATAAAAGATTATACAATTTATATTAGTCGGAGTGGAGCGAAGAAATTAATATTTTTGCAATGAAGTATTTACTTTTTTATTTGAATACTTTCTTGCATAAAAATACTTATCCATGAGTTGTGACCAGCAACTTTATGAATCATAATTTGGCTCTAAATGGGATTTTACAGTAGTAATTTTTCAAAATTTTTCCAAAATTTGATAAAATACCTTTAAATCTTTCTATTTTTTTAAAATCCAAACTTTATGAAAAATTTAATATTAACTAACAATATTATGAAAAATAATTTGGTTAAAAGACACTTTTTAATATGTGAACTTTTTTATTTATTTTTTCTTTTATCAAAAAAAAATCCTGCTTTCAATGTTTTGAATCAGTTTACAAGTTTAAGAAGGAAAACTTATTTTAAGTTGTCTGGTATAAACTGACGCTCAGCTCAGAATCATTTTATTAAAGAAATGATTTATCATTTCTTTAAAATTTAACACACCCAACAAATTTCACCCAAAGAGCGAAAAATCCCTATTGTGTGAAGTATGTCTGTTTTTATTATTAAGTTTGTAGCTCACAAAATTATTGTGAATTGAAAAATGACCTTCAACCTAAATAGCTAAGTAGCTTTTATTTTTGTAGATAAATATGAATTTGTACAAAATTTGATTGAGAACTTTTTACTTTAAATATGTACAAGCTTGTACAAAGTGTTTCAAGTTTTTCTGTACAAATCGAGAATGACATATGTTGGTAAATGGAATCTTAAAATTATTTTAGAAATTCCGACACTTTTAAAAGGTATTTAAGCTGCTATCTTATTTAATATTAAATTTAAAGAAAAACTAAATAAAGCATGCGTTTTTTTTTTTTTTTTTTAGTTTGCTGAAACTCCCTTTTAAAGGGATAACAAATTGTATTTTTCATTAAATATCAATTTAAAAAAATATTGAATAAAATACTTGCAAAATTGACATTAACACTAATATTTAATAATTGTACCATTTTAATTAATTTATGCGTTAATGTAAGATGTAAATTTTGTTTTTTAAATTTTTTATTTTATTCAATATTTATTCCTCAAATTGTCATTTTAATGGAAAATTAGCATTTAACAAAATTTGTTGTACTTCAAATCCACATTTTAATTTATCACAAATTTTTGTGATGCAGATATTATACCAAATATTTTAGTAAGATTCAGTATACCCAATACCCATGTATTGCAAATTATAAAAGTAATTAAGACCACTATTATTTGATATAAAATTTAAAGGAAATAAAAAAAAATAATGAGCTATTTTTGTCTTGCATCCTAAAGTACTTTTATAATTTGCAATAAACGGGTATATTGAATGCATACTGAAATAATTGTAATTAATTTTAGTCAGAAGTACTATAACTAAAATATTTTTAGTAGTTTAATTTTTCTTTATAAAGATTTACCAAAAATATTGTCCTTGACCTATCAGTAATTTAATAAATAGTCAATTTCTATGAAATATTATTAAATTAATAAAAAATATATATTAAACATTCAACAAATAATATTTACATATTTTTATTTTTCGTTAATGTTTATTTATTTCTTCAATGCCCATTTTTAAATCAAACCAATTTATTGAAAATACATTAAAAATATTATTTCCAAATCAGACACAACATTTATTTCATATAATTATACATATATGTATATATGGTATAAAACAAATAATATTTAAATATGAAAGCAATCATTAATGCAAGTCTATCAAAAGTGTTTTAAAATATAATCCAAGTGTTTGATGCATTTATAACAACACAAATATAAAGTTATTACTGAGACTTTTATAATAAATATAAGAGCATAACTTATTTTTTGGTTTTTAAAATTATCATGACTAATATGATGAGAAAAAAAATAAAATAATAATAATAAAAACAAAATACTCAAGTTGTAGGAATACAAACAAAATGATGCTACACTGGAGAGAAGATAGGGTTATGGGCAGATTCAGTCTTTTCTTGTTCTGCGCTTTCTTGGAGAGGACGGTACTTGATCTTCACTAGTTTGATCAGCTTCCACATCAACCTTTATACATTATATTTAATAAATAAATATTAAAATACACATTATTAATATTATTTAGCTATTAATTATTTTTTTAAACATGATTGAATTTTAAACAATAGTAACATAAAATAGTAATTATTTAATGAATTAATACTAACATTTTCTTCCTCATCATCAGCACTTTTATTATCAATTTCTTCGTCTTCTTTAATATCTGCTTCCAGTTCTTCATCAGAAGCTTCACCATCAACATCTGGAACTGGCTCATCAGTTTTCTTCCTCGATTCATCAGAAGACTTGTCCTGTAGTAGTCAATAAAATTATTAATGTGTATAGAACTTTAACTATAAAAAATAATTATTTTCAAAGTGAAAGAAAATTTACTTTAGATGTAGTGCAGCAGGTTATAACTACAAGTACAACAGTTATAGCAATAACAACTACATATACAGCCCATAACCATGGGTTTTCATTGGTATATCTAATTACAGCTCCATACACACTTTCCTAATCAAGAAAAGTACAAATGTGTTAAAATCATATTAAAATAAAATATTTGAATAAGTTACCTAATATAAATTACAACCAACAGGGATATCAAATAACAAAAAATGGAATACAACAATAAAAAGATAAACCCAATTGTTACTACCTTAAAATATCTTTGGGTCAAATAAAAGAAATAGATTATCACAGGTATAGAACAGTAAATTATATAACATAACCATAATCCTGGCTTAAAATTCAAATTCTTGAGTATTCTGCCCCAAAAAGTGCCCTATAATATATTACACATAGATTTTTGGGTGTGTTTATTAACCATTAATACAAAATATAACACATTGGAATATAAATAATTAAAATTTTGATAAAATTTGAAATTAAAATATTTTACCGATTCATGTGACAAATTCTTTTTTTTTAATGCCCAAGTGTGTTCTGCCCATTTCTCAGACAGTGTTTCATCATCAGTTATTAAAATGTTATCAAAATAGATTTTATTTGAAATTGACCACAATTCAAAACCAATAGCACCCTATAATAAATACATGCAAAATATGATTATTAAAAATACATTGGCTAACATAAAAAAACTTACAATAGGTGATGACTTAAGAGGATTTTTATCATAATAATAGTCAGGATTTGAAATGAGCCGAGGAGTCCACTTTCCACGGTAGTTTGGATTGTCTATTAATGGCTGCTTCCATTTACCTCTATACTTAGGATTTTTCATTAATGGTCGTGACCATGGACCACAACCTGAACGATCTTCACATTTCGGATTATTAATCAAAGGCGGCTCCCATTCTCCATCCATGTCATTATCCCTTCAAATAAAAATAATTTAAACTTATTTAACACTCAAAATCAATTATTAAATATTAACTAATACCAACCAATCAGTAGGTTTAACTGCAGCAGCATCTGGTATATGAGTGGGCTCATCTTCTAACCAATCATCTGGTATCGAGGAAGATTCATCAGGTATATTTTCAGGTTCGCTTTCATCCCAATCATCAGGTTTAACAGCACTTTCATCAGGGATTTTGGCTCTTTCATCCCAATCCTCAGGCTTTACATCATTCACATCAACTACTTCTTTTGGTGGATTAATTGGTGGACTAAAATCATCATCCGATAGCAAATCTCCTTCGTATTGTAACTGTACAAAATTTAAAATTAATCTTAAAAATATCTAACTATTGAGAACAACTTACTACTTGATCCAAAAAGAATGAATAAGAATTATCTGGTTTGATAACCAAGGTAAACAAATGAGGCTGGTGATCAGTGAAAACAGTTTCTTCTGTTTTTAATTTTAAACAATGTTTTTCAGTGATTGTATTATTTTTGGGATTCTTATGCCTAATTATGAAATGTACTTTAGAAGTAGGTCCACATTTATCAGGACCAAACATAATTGAATAAGGAGTTTTATCATTGAACTGAGTTAAATCTTTAACAGCAGCACCTTCAGTTAGCAGTTTTAAATATGCTCCACCGCAAGTATGTGGTTTTTGAAATGCTACTTCGTACTGAATAACTAGAGTTTTGCCATTATCAAACTTAAATGGTTTATCAAGTTTTGCAGAAATAGCAGCATGGCGACTTTCTGATGCTAAAACTAGACCTTTGTCGCCTTTTAGAGGGAATCTTTCTAATTCTTCAATATTCCATTTACCTAAGAAAAAAAAAACATAATCATTATTTAAAATGAATATATTTGTCAAACATGTTATCAATCCAAAATATGTAAAAATACGAGAAATTAAAATTCATAGTTAGATTCACCCAAACCCTCTAATTATAACTTATTTTTGTTTTAAGTTTCATTTATTTATGTTTTAATGATTAATCAATAGTAAAACAAAAGAATATTTAAAGGTTAATATTCAATAATAAAATAAAAATCAAGTATAAATTATTAATTTATAAAAAAAATATAATTTCAATATATTTAGTTATCATTTATTGCACTATATATTTATATAAAACATAAAATAAATAAAATACTTCGCCTGGAGTATGTTAAAATTTTTTTCATTAATGACCAATTTTCGATTTTAAAAATCATCACAAGTTAAGAAAAATCTTGTTTAAATCTTTCCATTTGTAGACTAGATTTTCTTAACCTGATGATTTTTAAAATCATAACCAATCGTTTCAGAAAAATTATTTTACAATACTCCAAACTAAGTTTTATCTTATATTTTATATTAATATATAGTCAAATAACTACACTGATTTTTAGGTTCTAAGTGAAGCAAAGAAGCTTATGTTTTCACAATGATGTTTATTTATATATATTTTTTTTTCTTCTTGAAAACACTTTTTGATATAAAAATACTTGTTCGAAAATTTTAATCAGTAACTTTATAGATCCAAAATTACACCCAGGTACTTTTATCAAGAAATAATTTTTCAAATTTCTCAATACTTTTTTCTAAAACTTTAAAAATCAGTAGAAAAATTAACAAAATATGCTATAACCAGAATTTTCATAAAAATGAAAATTGTTTTTTAACATAACTTTAAAAGTAATGTAGCAAGAAATTTAAAACATTTACAGACAACTAAAAATTGTCACAAGAAAACTTCACAAACATTTTAAAAACTTTTGATCAATTTTCATTTTATAGCACTTTGAAAATATTTTAAACTTTTTGTAAGTTTTTATTTTAAAAAATTTTTAATTCTTGACATTAAGACTTGAAAGTGGAATATGACCACAAACACATTATGTCTAATTGATCTAAAAAAAATTTATAAATCGTAAATCAGCTTTTTTCTCTAAGACTGTTTTAAGCATTTTGATGGAATTTATTAATTTTACTTAAAATTACACACTTTAACGTACATAAAAGAAAATTGGTTCAACAAATTTTTATGAAACTTGTTACTTAGGAGGAGAATTTCATTACAAATATTTTGATTTCATAAAATTTTTTAAAGACAAATAATTAAACATTTTACAAGGGTTTGATTAAAAAAAATATCGAAGAAATTAGACAATTTTATAGTGTACTTTTAATTAATGAACACCAACAAGGTTGGTAGTTTTTCTTTTATGCTATCGTATGTATTTTCAACACTGAATACGATGGTGTGAATTAAAATTTGCATGCATCAATAGTTTTCGAACAACAGTGTCTGACCAGAGACGTGTCGATAAATATTAGTACTAATTACATTGTTATAGTATATTAATGTTGATTCACAATAATTAAAGCAGTTTAAATATTTTACTATGATATTCATATTTTTGAAATAACCGTAATTCAAAATTTTTTTTTATAGCCGTTTCAAGTCAAATTTAGCACAAAAATAGTCATTTTTATATAAAATACTGATTTCTTTTTTTTTTAATCAAAACTTATAAAATGCTTCTCATTCCGGTAGAAATTTACTTTTACTAAAATATTTCTCACGTGTTTTTGTAAATGGAATAAAATTTACAAAATGTTGACTCTATGAATAATTTTTACAAGCGTTTCAAATTAAAATTATGACAGATAATTCAATTATTTGGTACATTTATTTTTCTTATCATTACCTAATCAAATATTATACAAAATAGATCATTTACACGAATAGTGAAATAAACATGGATTCAACTTTTATTTATAATAGTGTTGGTCGAAATTTGAGAATATTGTCTTGTTTATACCATTGTATTATTGAAAAATAAATTTAAAAACTATAAATAGTTAAAAATCCATATAATTCCCAATAATTGTTTACCTCACGAGTGCATCGATAAAATTTATCGCCCTATCAATCGTATGTTATCGCGCAGTCACTTACAGCAGTTTGTAGCACTTTATTATTTAGTTTAAACAATAATATTTTTTTTTTTTTCAAACCCGATTTTGACTGATTTGTATATTTACAATTAAAGATTACCAAACTACAATGTCACCACGTTGCACACCAAGTCGAGAGATACTTTTTGATGTTATCCTATAATAATATCCAAATACCAATTAATGGAAGGTTGGTGATTTAATGTTATGAAAATAGATTATAATATTATTGTTTTAATACTTTTATAAGGATATTAATTACTTAACAAATATAAACACACAATATTCGAATACTCAACATTACAACTTGATTTAAAAAAAAATTACATTAAAAAACACTAATCACCCAACACTTTCAAATAACAGTTGTTATTTGTTAAACGTATCTAACTGACAATTATTATAATAGTATATTATGTGAAACTCAGCTTAGACTGGTTTTATTGAAGAAATAATTTCTTTTCTTTAAAATGCAATACACCCACCAAAAATATCCCAACCGGGAAGCGAAGAATACCCACAACGTGAAGTATGTCCAGCTTTATATTTAATTAATTATTTATTTATTTTATTTTATATACCTATATATAATAAGATTTTGTTTTACTCAAGCAATTTTAATAGTATTCAAATCTTGATATCTAATAAATTTGATTTTTCTTAATGATTTTTATCAAAATTATTTGTAAGATTTTCAAAATTGATAGTATAAACTGAAACTCTGCTCAAAATTGTTTTATTAAAGAAATTATTTATAATTTCTATAAAATTTAACACGCCCGCCAAAACTCACTCTCAGGGAGCGAAGAATACCAATGGTACAAAGTATACCCGGCTTTTAATATCAATGTATACAAAAATATACCAAACCAGGGCTTATTGTAAGGATTTTTCTCAACTACGCAAATGTTTTATACCTGATATCATGATCCTTAACAAAAAGCAAAGATGAGTTAAGTAAATTAAATACACATAAAACATTAAGTTAGGTACGATTTTTTATTGATATAATAAATTAGCGAAAACATGATAATTCATTACAGTAGTCCCTTCCCTGAATTTTCTCCAAAATTGCAGTCAATAATATTTTAAGATTAGTTATGACATCTAAACTTGTATTATATTATCGTAAATTACAAGAGTTGTACATCAGGAGACGGCGTCTCCCCAAAACAATTTTCAAAAAACTAAATATTTTATCCAGTTATTTATGTTGTGTATGGGAATCTATTTTCATCATAGTTAATTTTCTTTTTTATCCATATATTGAGAACGGACTTGGATAAGTAGTAAATAAGTTTAGTTTATGTTTCCGGCTGAGAATTTGAAAGTGTAGTGCATTAAAAAGATAATTTTTCGAAATTCTT
>JAIPRM010010822.1:0-13435 GCA_025469315.1 Stegophylla sp. TES_Ste_2020
TTTTTACAATGATGCTTATTTTTTTTTTTTCTGTGTACAACTTTTCGTATGGAAATACTTGTCCAAAATTTTCGATCAATAACTTTTTGAAAACCATCATTTTTAGATTAGAATTTTATGAAAATTTAAACATAGATAGAAAATCCTATGAAAATGTGAAAAAAAATTTTGGACATTTTTCTAACATGTTTTTTTTTTTATATTATTAACTTCCCTCGTTCAGAATCGTTTTATTGAAGAAATGATTTATCGTTTCTTTAAAATTTAATACGCCCGTCAAGAGAATACCACCCGTCGTGCGAAGTACACCCATCGTGCGAAGTATGTCCGGCTATTTTTTTATTTTTTTTTTGCATATGAAAAAATAACATAAAAAGCTAAAAAATTGCGTTTTGTACTTTAATAAATAAGACATTAATACCGTAAGTTTTGAACACATATTTTAGATTCTGAGTGGAGCGAAAAAACTAGTGTTTTTACAAATGATGTTTAATTTATTTTATTTTATTTTAAATATTTAAAAAAAAACTTAATTTCACAAATTTTTCACTTATTAAAACATTTCTTTCACCAAAATGTTTTTCATATGGAAATCTATCTATATATTTTAATTTCATAATGTTTGGATTTGAGAAAAAGGTTTAAAACTTAAAAGGTGTTTTTGTAAAAATTGGTTAGTTTTTCCCAAATTTTGGAAAAAATATAAGAATATAGGAACTATTGGTGAAATGATTTACATATTTTTGTTTTTCAATATGCAACCAATTTCTCCAGTAACATAAATTAAACACTTTTGCACGAAATGATTGGCAATATTGAACAGAATTCATTTCAATTCAAAACATTTTTAACTATTCGTGTTTTACACTTTCAATGAAAATTCTCAGAATTTTACTGGTCACGAATTCATCAATATTTGTATAGCGCGATTGTGTTTTAAATATAATATACACGTTACTTGTTAGTTATTCAATACTTAAATAATGAGTGTAAAATTTTAATACATTTTCCATCGAAATAAAATGTACGAATTGAAGTGATCGATAATAGTTGTAAGGTATTTAACTAAACTCACAATATTGATTCGTGTAAAATAATTTTCTTTTTTAATAGTTTTTTTTTTTTTTTTTCCATGAACTTTTATATAATACTCAAAGCTCTACGCTTGGATTGTAAAAATAAAGTGAATAAACAAAGTGAAAATTTAAACGTTTTCGTTGTTGCATTAACCCCTACCCCAATGGGCCAATGAGAAGTGTTCAAGAAGAGAGCTTAGAGAATCAGAACACCAAATGGTAATAAAGTGTTACTTAAAACATAATTCACCAATCGACGTAGTTATATAACAAGTATAACAAGTGCATATAACAACATAACATATAATACGTTGTTCGATTTGTTAATTTAAATATTCACATTCACATCAATTAATATTAGAATCCATAATTTAGCTTTTGGCTATTACCCACTAAGTTATATTTTATCATTAATAATTATAATTATTTTACTTTAAATAACATCCTCTTATTAAATTATTTGATGAATATGTAGTCAGAAATGTCTTTTTTAAACCCTTCGGAACTAATTAATAAATGGATGATAGATTTATTATTAGTTATCCTTTAATAAATTAATGACAGATTAAACTTTGATTTGATTCAAATACAACATTTTTACCATACATGAAGGGTTATAAACATATTTTTAAAAAAATACGTTAAAATCTAGCTTTTATTATAATCATCATAAATTTCATACCATTTAATAAAATTGGTTTTGAAAACCGAAATCTCGTAGTTCTGGTTTACGTTTCAAATAATTAATATTTTAAAATTAAATGAACGCAACAATTTTTGGATTTTTCACTACACGCAATTGTATTTTTCACTACACGCGTCGGAATGTGTTCACAATTTATTATACTCGTTGGGCAGTTGAGTAATATGATTAGTAGTCGTTTTCACCGTAGAATTATTGTTGTTAAACTTGCGCTTTAAATATCGATTAGCGAAACGTGCGATTCCACTTGAGTTTTGTATGCAAACACACGACTATTTAATTTAATAACCGTACAAAACCGTTTGAATATTCGTAAATACAATTAATATTTCAGAATAAATCGAATGTCTTGCTAGTTAGAGTATAATAATAATATTATGTTATAATAAAAAACAGGGGTTTATATGTGTAATAGAAAAGCAAAAAATTACGTAAATATATAACTAAAATTGGTGCTTTAAAAAAGTAACTCTCAATAGTTTTTCCAAAATTTGCAAAAAAATACACAAAATTTGACAGAAATATCTTTACAACTTTTTTTTTATTTATTTAAAATTTATGAAAATTTAAATATATGTTGGTAGTTTTCATATTATAATAACGTAAATAATATTTCAGGGACAGAAAAATGTTGTGCGTTTTTTTCTAACACTTTTTTCTCATTAAATTTCTTTTCTATACGAAGTATGTGCAAAGTATGTCCGGCTATCTTTCCTTTAATTTACTTTACTTTGCTTTGCTTTACTTTACTTTACTTTTTTTTTTATCTAATATTTAAAGGGAAAAAAAGCCGGACATACTTAGCACGATGGGTGGGATTCTCTTGACGGGTGTATTGAATTTTAAAGAAACGATAAATCATTTCTTCAATAAGACGATTCTGAACAAGGGAAGTTAATAATATAAAAATTAATGAGAGAAAAAAATGTTAGAAAAATGTCCAAATTTTTTTTTCAATATTTTCAAAATTTTCTTGCGCCAAAATCTTTCTCGTATTATTTACTATCTATGTTTAAATTTTCATATAGTTCGGATCAAAAAATGATGGTTTCTGAGTCGTTTTTGTCAAATTTTTGGGTAGTTTTTACCAAAAAAAAAAATTGAAGAATTGAGAAATTCAAAAAATGATTTCTTTAAAGAACTAACTAGAAGCATATCCGGTTTTGAAAAGTTGCTGATTGAAACTTTTGGACAAGTGTTTCCATAAGAAAAAGTTTATACAGAAAAAATAAATAAATGAATAAACGTCATTGTAAAAATACTTAATTTTTCACTTCGTTCAGAATCTAAAAAACTTTTAAATAAGTATATAAACATCATTGTATAAACATCACTTGGAAATATTATAAATAAAATAATGTAAACATAATTATATTATGATGAAATACGTGAAAACGTATTAGGTATAAAATACGACGTCTCAAATTTTATTGGAAATATCGCAAAACGAATGAATTACGTCTTTAGGCAAGGATTCTCAACCTGGGAGGCGCACCCCCCCCCTAGAGGGGGCGTCACAAAATTTCAGGGGAGGCGTCACAAAATATTTACATAAAATCACATTTCACTACAGAACATGAAAACGTTGTTTATGGTTATCTATATTTTGTTTTTTATTAATTTTTTTTTTTTTTTTTGTAAGTAGGTATGCGATTATCGGTAATCATTGTGTAACAACTAACAATATTGTTTTCAAAAATCTGAAGAATATTAACATTAATAATCAAAGTCATGATGTATTTATATATATATATTTTTTTTATATAAAAAATTATAATTCAATCTCATAGTAGTGGAAAGGGGAGCGTGACCCCATATAATAGTATAAAAGCGGGTACGAACGTCAAAATGTTGAGAACCCTTGTCTTTAGGGAATCCAATATTAATAAATCTATCACATTTTCAGTGAAAACGCGTATTTACAATCAAATCCTATATAATATAGTCGTAACCACTAACCAGTGTTGAGTCCAGATAAGTACTTTTTTATCTAGATAAAGACAGAGATAATTGCGATTAAATTTATCTAGATAAAGATAATAGATAACTTATCTCAAATTTATCTAGATAAAAGATAAAAGATAAACATTTTTTATCTAGATTAAAAAAAAAAAACAGATAATTTTTTTTTAAATCCTTTTTTTTTTTAGTATAAATGATTTTTACTTAGGTATTATCACTCAAGTTTGTTTATTATACAATAGTTCCAATAAAATATAATATAACAATATCAAGGATCCAATAGGCAATAAACAATATTTAGTATTATTCTAAGTACAATGTAGTGAATTTATAAACATATAATAATTAACAATACAATTTATTTGAACTATTTTATAATTTATTTTTCTCTTTTTCAGGCATACATAATAATTTATTTATATAGTATATGCACATAGGTAGTTTTCTTTCAATATAATAATAAAAATAATAATTATAATTTTTAGTCTCTGCATTAAATCATTTTTGAGTTAATATTTATATACGCAAATAATTGTTACTATTTAACAATTAAGTGTTTATCATTATTAACATAGGAATTGTAAAATAAGTAGATAACGTAAGTCACTGAGAGAGAGATCATATTCTTATACATAAATAAATAAATTTGATACAACTACGTGGTAAAATAAAAAATATAACAAAAACACAACTATTCCTGTAGCATTTCACATTTACAATAAAAGTTTCAGTCAAAATTAAAAAAAAAAAAATGAAATTCTCAATTAAAAATAAAAAATTATTCGGATAAATATGCACAGATAAATCAATTATTTATCTTAGATAATTTTACAGATAATTCATATATTATTTATCCAGATAAAATAAAAAAATAAACACATTTTCATCTGGATAATTTATCTAGATAAATATTCCAACACTGGTCGTGACCCAATCGAATGGCATTTTACGATGATATCACTTGTTGATATTATCGATGTATTAATTACACCATAATATTATTATAATATTACCGAGTAATCGTTATTATTCGCACGTTTGGCGTCGACAGTGTTGTAATGCGAATGGATCGATTTAAAATCAATTTAAAAAAAAAATTCATTTCGAAACGACGCTATTTTCATATCCAATCAAATCCTTGCTAAAGCAGGTGTTAATCTACACACGCATTGTTTCGGAACGCTCGCGAGTTCTAATAAATGATTAGCGCCCAGTCGTGTGGAAAAACGGTCAGCAACCTAAACGCAACAGGTAATCGTTGTAATAAGTGAGCAGTCGGTATCGCGTGTTCATTTTGACTTTAAAAGATTCAAAAAAAAAAAAAATCCGAAATGTAATACCAATACGTTATGTATAATCGTATGGCATACGCGAAGAAAAATGTTTAAAAAGTTATCATCGACACGTTTCACTGCGAATCGGACATGGACCTCGGGGTAAGTACAGTAGTTACCTGGGGCGTGCCGAGGATTTTATTTTTTTGGGGGTAGCTTTAATTTTCAAATTCGAGTAAGTATTTAACTTATGTTAATGATTTTACCGTGTGAAATATTACAAACATACATTTGAAAAAAACAAATAACATTAATATCACTCTGCATACGTTTTACAAAACAATTACCTATTGTTATCGGAGTAAAAGAAAATAATTAGTAAAATTAGATTCATAAATTTCGATAATAATGTTGATTTTTAAACTAAATATAATATTTGTCATGCAGGATGAGTGTTTTTGTTTTAAAAATGTTCTATCTCTTTATCGACTAACATTTTTAGAAAATATACTTAATTTTTTATTCAATATGTACAGTCACGTCCAAGAACTTACAACACATTTTTTTTTCTTGTTAATTTATTTCCAATCACTTTTAATCCGCGATTCTTTTTCCACAGCAAGGGATGTAGTACAGAGCGATCACCACCCACAATATTTTTATTTACTCTAAATAGAATGACGTTAAGAAAAAGTTTCCAGTCAATTTGGGGGTGGTTTTAACCCCCATAACCAACCCCCTCAGCGCGCCCCTGACAGTTACATATCTATCTGTACTTTACACTGTCGATAAATGATGGAATATTTAGATTTTTGTATTGACAGTAACGTACTTTCGTCAGTAATAATCAAGGCTAAGGACTTATAGCTCCTCTAAAAAACCTTAAAACCAAAAATGTACCAAATATTCTATAAAATATAAGAAATGTGTTCAAAAAAATATGCAAAAATGCTAAAATAATCTCTTATAAAGTATTAATTTTACTGTAAAGCTCAAAATACACAAAAATTGTATTGTATTATATATTATTAATTCTTATACTACGTATAACTTATGTTCTACTATATTCTTCTTACACTATTTTATGATTTTTATTTTTTTTATCTTTATTCTTTTTAAGTTTACATTTAAACAAATCAAATATCAAATAATATATTTTAATCTCATTAGTTAATCAGGGAAAATTTTTCCGATATCAAGAAAACTCAAATTAAAATATTGAAAAATATGTGAAATATACACTTACATCGAAAAAAAAGAGCTAAATATGCAAATTAAAGAGAACTGCATAGAACTACTAGTGTTATGAAATGCATTTCTATATTACTTAGCTATGTATTTTAAATAATGGTTTTTGAAAAACATGCTAAGTCCCTAGTCCTAGCAGTGGCGCATTTAAGGGGCAAATGCCCCGGGCGCCATGATTTGAGGGGTGCCAACATTTTAGAGTTTCTTAAAAAAAAAAAAATCATCTCAATTAGGTATATAAAAATATATTCATTTGACCATCTTATTCTTATCTGACTCGTTCAAATTTTTTTCGCTTTTTTTATTACATATAGAATAAGACATTTTTAGCCGTTGGCTAAATAACCAATATCTACAGATGAAAAAGTAAGACATTTTAACGTAATATAATATATATAACTTACATAACATAAAATAACTTTTACTATTTTATTAAAATGTATTATTTGGTATAATTTTTTAATTGAATAAAACACTGAAATATTATAATATGCTGTTAAACCCTAGAATATACATTTTAAAATGTTAATCGAAATAAGCAAGAGGCACATTTTTTTGTTATTTGAGGGTGGAGAGGGAAGGTCCAACAAGTTAGTGGGAGGGGGGGGGTGGTAAAATTATTTCGCCCCGGGGCGCATATATTCTAAACGCACCATTGAGTCCTAATAATAATATTTAATAACATTCAATATTAATATACAAGTCATGTGTCGATTTCGTTTCGTTCTTTCTTTTTGGTGAACAATAATAATTATCGCCGTTGCATAATTAATATTCACGATAATTTAATAATAATATTATACGGAAAAAAAAAAAAAAATGCCAGAAACCGGTCGTTGTCTTCGCACGATTATGATATTTAATCGACAGGCCATTAGTAGTCATCGTTTAATAGTATCGATACGTAATTAGCCAACGATTTAATATTTTCGCGGCAACTATATAAATAATAATATTATTATTTATTCGGCCAAAAGAATATTGTTGCCCAGTGTTGTCACACCACCATGTCTGTCGCGTGTGATGAGTCGTGTTTTGCGTTGTCATAGGAAGACAAAGACGACGCGATTATTTTTTTTTTCACTAATATCGCTGCACATTGCTTGGTTTACACTCTTGAAATTAGAAATAATGATCGTTTGAACACTCCCAAAAACGACAGAGACGTTCACGTGCGCTTGTAACCGTATTAAGAGAGGTAAGACTATTATTATTATTATTGACACACTATAAAACTGTTCCGTTTGCGTTTTGCTATTGCATTTTAAAATGAAATAATATTTATTTTTTAAATTTTGTTTCATCAGATTTATTGCCAATAGTAAACAGGAAAATATAAGAAGACTTTCATTCAATACCACGCCTTATTTTAAAACTGACGAATTGAAATTCTGTTTTACATTTTTCAACACTTTATCAAATAAAATATACTTATGTGAATACTTTACTGAAAGATTTTTGAAAATAACTTATTCGAAAAAAAAAAAAAAATGTGATTTAAATAAAGCTTACCTAACGTCTCGGTTTTTGAGTTTTCTTTGATTTTTTTTTTTTTTTTTGTAATTCTTATGGTAACATTGAAACTCATTTCTAAGTAACGCATATTGATATACATACATACAACAAAAAAATTAGTAACTCCATTTTTCTCAGTTGCTCAGAAGAGGAAAAATTAAATCCAAATTTTATTTTTAATTTTATTAGAGACTAATACTCTTATCTCTTGTGTAAAAAATCGTTCGAAAAAAAAGATAGAAAACATTTTACTACATACGTTATATTAATTCACAGCCCAACACTTGTATTGAACGAGATAAAGATTATTCTTTTTTTTTTTTTCAAGAACAAATACAATTGTTTGAGTGCACTCGTAATCTTCTAGAATGTGTAATAAAAAATTTTGTGATAATAATCATAAAAAAAAAAAGACATCCCATAATTTATGTAAGTACTTACAACTGATAAACGCCACTTATATTTTTTTATTGACATTGAGTCATTATTTAGATTAAGTCGATTGAACATAATAAAATAAATATTAACCTTTCAAAACTTATTTTATTGAGTTTATTTAAAATAAAATGTTACAAAATGTTACTTAAAAACAATAAAAATACTTAAAAAACATTAAAAAACAAAAAATTCAAAATAAAATGTTGGAAATTTTATTGTAAGCAGTATAATATCAAATGTATTGCTAACGTTTTGCTAGCTTCGTTTTCGATCAGTAGAAAAATAAGAAAATGCTATCAAAATCCGTACTCTATAAGTCTGCTTAAATTTGTAGAGATTTAAACAGTAATACTGATTTGAAAAAATTGGTAAAGATCAGAGTATTGATCCAAATGATTTTTTGAGTATTTTTTTTTCTCATTGAATATTTATTCCTTTAATTATTAGATTAAATAAACTATACGTAAAGTATAGCAAAGCAAAGTAAATTAAAGTAAAGGCGAGAAAGCCGGACTTACTTCGCACCATGGATATTCTTCGCTCTTCGGGTTAGATATTCTTGGTAAGTGTATTGAAAACGACGACTATTATTGATCTTTATGTTATTAACTTCTTCCGTTCAGAATCGTCTTATTAAAGAAATGATTTATCGTTTCTTTCAAATTCCACAAACCCAGATCTGATCTTCTGATCTGAAGAGCGAAGAATACCCATAATGCAAAGTGTGTCTGGCTTTCTTTTTTTTCTCATCATTTTTTCCCCCTTTTCTTTATTTATTAGATAAAAAAAAGTAAAGTAAAGTAAAGTAAATTAAAGTAAAATATAGACAAGAAAGCCGGACATACTTCGGACCACGGATATTCTTCGGTCTTCGAGTCAGATACTCTTGGTGGGCATGTTGAAAATAACGAATATTATTATTCTTTATATTACATTAAGTTCCTTCGTTCAGAATCGTCTTAATGAAGAAATGATTTATCGTTTCTTTAAAATAATGTTTTTTTTCGTAATGTTTTATTTTCCAAAGAATGATATTTTATTCCATAAAATGGTCGATACAATTTCTCTGGGTGTACTTACTTTACCCTTTTGTATAACTATTACTTTATGTAATCTCAAAAATCCAGACGTACTTCGAGGTAGTCTTCGCTTCTCCAGTGGGACTTGGTTAAATTATAAAGAAACGATAAATCATTTCTTCAATAAAACGATTCTGAGTGATATATAATATCTACAAAGTGCATTACACAATAAAATTACAAAAAAAATATTTTTTGCTTGGCCAGTTATATATTCTATTATTAACTGAGAATAGGAAAAAGTAATTTGAGTAGAAAAAAAAGCATTTTCTTAGACTATAAACTTTTTTTATAATTTTATTCACCTATATTTAAATTTTCATACATTTCGAATTAAAAAAAGATAGGTTTAAATGTGTTTTTTGTCAATATTTTGAGAAAAATATTGAGAATTTCGAAAAATTACTTCTCGAAAGTACCATCTAGAGAAAAACTGTGATTAATAAAGTTGAAACTTTTGGACAAGTATACGAAAACATATACACAAAAAAAATAATTAAAAAATTAACACCACTGTAAAAACACTAGCTTCTTTGCTCCGCTCAGAATCTAAAACACTGACATAACAGTTTAATAAATCGTACCAGATGAAATATTATATACTTCTGAAAATGAGTCAATTAAAAAAAAAACGAGGCGTGATCGAAAAATTTAACTTTTTCAGGCAGTGGCGGTTCACAGGAGCATGTGAACCATCCAAAAATATGTATAAAAAATAAATCAATAACAATTTTCGCCCAAAATAATTATTGACGTAGCACCGTAAATGCGTTAATGTAGACTAACGTTAAATATAAAATATTATTTATTTCAGGTGGTAGCTGAATCAGTCCTAGTATTTTTTTGGAAATGGCTGACATTATCCATAGAATCATGAACGACACACAAAAAGACGTCTTGGAATTACTCTATAAAAATTTCAAGACCGGTAATTCCATTTTTATATTCAATCACCCATACCAGAGGTTCCCAAAATTTTTATGGTTCGACCCATTTTGGTCATTTTTTTTCAATTTTGGCGACCCACAACAATAATCAAATGTATTCTCTTTTTTTTTTTTTTGCATTTTTTCTCGTCGATTGATAAAAATTTTAAAAAGACACTGAATAAAAAAGAACATTTTGTATTAAAATTTAATTATTACAAATAATTGTGTAATATTTAAAATTATATAAGTATATGATTACGTGTGAATGAACATCACATAAAAAAAATAAAAAAATATATGTATAAATAATCGGACACCATGCGCGATTTTTCGCTCAAAAAAAGTCATTCACAAAAATATTTTTCAAATTTCTCTATTTACATTTCCATAGTTGTTTTAATAACATTTTTGCCAAATTTAGACTAGCTTTTCTCGACATTTACAAAAGTATTGAGAATTTTGACCCTAAAATGCCATCTATGTAACAAATTCTGATTAAAAAAGTTGCTGGTCAAAACCTTTGGGAAATATTTCTCTATTCGAAAAAGTGTACCAATGGAAAAAAAACTTGCTTTTTCACACCACTCAAAATTTAAAATTTACAACGCATGCGATCCGTCAAAAATTTTGGGAACCTCTGACCTATACGAATCGTGTTAATTCGTACGAACTATCATTGTGTTGTGTCACATTCAAACAAAATTTCAAATCGACGCCACTAAGTCGGAATACAACACTTAAATACTGTTTTTTTTTTATTTAGACGACGTGATTGAATCTTGGCCACTAACCAGCTCCCTGTGGCCAATATACATTATTTTGGCCATCTACTTGACGTTTGTACTCAAACTGGGACCAAAGTTAATGGAAAACCGTAATCCAATCAACATTAAGTACATTCTGGTTTCCTACAACCTGTTGCAGATCGTATTCAACAGTTTCGTTTTGATTTACGTGAGTTCTGCTTACAACGAGCTAATATTATACGGATTAAACGTCAATATTTAATATAAAATACTTTGCTCGTCGGGTGGGATTCTCTTGACGGGTGTATTGAATTTTAAAGAAACGATAAATCATTTCTGCAATAATACGATTCTGAACGATGAAAGTTAATAAATGAGAAAAAAAATGTTAGAAAAACATCCAAATTTTTTTTTTCACATCTTCAAAATTTTCTTGCTCCAAAATCTTTCTTATATGATTTTCTATCTATGTTTAAATTTTCATATAGTTCGGATCAAAAAATGATGGTTTCCGAGTCATTTTTGTCAACATACATAATGCAAATTTATTTAAAATATCCCCCCTCCCCCCTGTACGGATTCAGTCAAATTCGGGTTACAAATAAAATAAATATTACCAAATTTAATCCATTTTGATTATAATTCATATTTCTTTTTTTTTTTTGCTTTAGTTTGAAGTGTAATCGCATAATAATGTGTATTTAATTTCAGCTCTTTGCCACGCCTGGAATCATTGATTATTTGTGGAATCATTCGTGCCATCCTGATAGGACGGGTACCAAAATTCACATTATTCACATGGTAAGACGTTTATCACTGTTGAGTATGTACATTGTACGTGTAAGACAAATGTATTATTTAAAATTTTGAGATTTTTGTTATATTGAATTTCGTAAGACAAAATTTTAAATTAATTAAATATTATAAATGCATTAATTCTCCAATGTGATTACTATAATATTGAAATACACGATTAATTTAATTGTTTTAAGGACAAATATATTTGAAAATCAATATTTTCCCCTTCGCATTCACGTCCATTAAAAAATTAGCATTTTATAAATTTTCTAATTAAAAAAAAAAAAAAACGTAATAAAATTATTTTCCTTCGATAATATTTTATTAATAAAATATGATAAATCTTCAAGCATTTGAACAGAAATTTAGAGACGTTTTCTGAAATATCACTGACTTTTTATTAATGCGTATTATAAAAGTTTTAGTGACGAGTTGATATTTTTAGGATTTTCGAAAACCAAAACACAAACATTGTTCTATAAAACAATAATTACCAAAGTTATGATATTTTTTCTCTACGAAATTACCCGCATAAGAAAATCTCTCCTCCACAGACCATAAAAGCATATTGATTTATCTCCAAATCAGTATTGATTAAAAATTATGTAACACTAAATAATTACTTGTTCGGATGTTAATGACAAAATAATATTATGATTTTTTTTTTTTTGTAGTTTGATAAAACCTCGTGGTGTTTCGCCGTATCGAAAATCATTGATTTATTCGACACTGTATGTATTATATTATGATATTATTATAATTATAAAATTGTGTATTTTAATGAAATGTTGATTTCTTTTTTTAATTTTTATGTTGCAACCAATAAAATTGTTTTTCAGGTATTTTTTGTTTTAAAAAAAAAGCAGTCACACGTATCGTTTTTACATGTCTATCATCACGTAAACATGGTCATCACTTGTTTTATTCATCTAAGATTTATCAGATGTAAGTAGTGAATTTTTACACAAACGGTTTTATAGTTAATTAAATTATAATATTAAAATAAATATAAAACAATGTAACATAATATAAAAGTAATATGTAGTACATCAATATTACATTTATAATTAAAAAATATATATATACTAAAATTAATAAATTAACATAATATAATAAAATACTAAAACATAAATAGGTAAAATATATTAAATTATTAGGTAATATTAGATTTTGATGAATATAATTAGTAAAAACCACGTGCAGTTTCGTTTAAGTTTTCCTTGGTTTTTATGAGGAGGAGAGGAGGTTAGGTTTTCGTAACCTCCCCGGCAACCGCGGTCCACCGATTTCTCCCGTGTCACCGCAAGCACTTTGTTTTCAAACGAAAAAAGCCGCACATACTTCGCACGATGGGTGTACTTCGCTCGTCGGGGTGTTCTTCACACGTCGGGTGGGATTCTCTTGACGGGTGTATTGAATTTTAAAGAAACGATAAATCATTTCTTCAGTAAAACGATTCTGAACGAAGGAAGTTAATAATATAAAAAATAAATGAGTAAAAAAATGTTAGAAAAATGACCAAAATTTTTTTTTCACATTTCCAAAATTTTCTTGCGCCAAATTCTTTCTCATATTATTTTCTATCTATGTTTAAATTTTCATATAGTTCGAATCAAAAAATGATGGTTTCCAAGTCGTTTTTGTCAAAATTTGGGTAGTTTTTTTCA
>JAIPRM010010823.1:0-13433 GCA_025469315.1 Stegophylla sp. TES_Ste_2020
AAATTAAACTGTTACAATATACTTTAATAATAGCCGTTATACTTTCATATTTATTATGTAATATTAAGTTAAGTATTCACTGTTTATTAAATTAAAAAATAATTATTTTTCTTAATAATTTACTAAAGATTAACTGACACAAATCAATGGTACCATTAAAATTTTGAAAAAGTAGGATATACAAGTTTGAATTAATTTAATTTTTTTGAAGTACTTGTACAATAAATGATTACCCATGTCAATATGCAGTGAAATATTTAAAGAAATGATTATGTTTATGGGGGTGCTACCATTTATCCAGCTTCCCCTAACAAAAGCTTTTGTACCTCGTAAAGTTCAAAAGCACAAATGTCGAGACTTTTCGCACAAATCAGCATAAACGATGCACAAATCAATGGCATTATTCGATTTTCGAAATATGAAAGTGGGGGTGCAACCATTTCTCCAGCACCCTCTAATAAAAGCTTTTGTATCTCGTAAAGTTCAAAAGCACAAATGTTGAGACTTTCCGCACAAATCAGCACAAACGATACACAAATCAATGGTATAATTAAATTTTCGAAATGTAAAAGTGGGGGTGCCAGGGAAATGGACCTTCCCAAACCCCTTATTAAAGAAAGTATGTATATCTATTTATGGTATAATTCATTCAACAGTTTTTCTTTACGCTATTGCATAAACTGTTGAGAACTTTGAAAATTGACCACTACCTATTGAGTTTTGATGTTGCACAATGTTTTCAACGTTTTTGTTCCGTAGTGCTCGGATCTAGGACATTTGGACGTGGCCGTTTGGACGTAGGGACATTTAGACGTGGCCAAAAAACATAAACAAAATACATAAGATGCAATAAAACATTATCAACCTTCAGTAATTAAATGCTTTTAATATATAGAAATTTCGCAATATCTGTCTGTATTTTCTCCAATTTTTTTTCAATCAAACCCTTGTAAAATGTTTAATTATTCATCCGTAAGAAATTTTATTGCACCATAATATTCGCAATGAAATTTTCTATCTAGCCACCAAATTTCAAAACAGTCGGTTAAGTCAATTTTCTTATATATACGTTAAAGTGCGTAATTTTAAGTAAAACTAACGAATTCAGTCGAAATTCTAACTTCAAACGGGTATAAAAAAAAAGTTGACTAACGATTTTTAAAATATTTTTAGATCAATTAGACACATATGTCAGTGAGATGATATTAAATTTTCTAGCCTTAATATCAAAAATCAAAAATTTTATTGCATAAAAACTAACTAAATATGAGATGTTTCCGAAATTTTCAAAATGCCGTACTTAACTCAAAATTGATCAAATCTTTTTGAAATTTTTATGAAATGTTCTCGTATTTATTTTTAATGATCAGTGAAAATTTCAACTCTCAGCTGCATTATTTTAAGAAGTCATGTCAAAAAGTAATTTTCTGTTTTACGGAAATTTCGGTAATTGCGTATTTTGTCGTTTTTCGTCAATTTTTTGACAGTTTTTCCCCATTTTTGGAAAAAGTATTGAGAAATTGGAAAAATGACCTTTTGAAAGTACCATCTGGGTGTGATTCCGGTTCTATAGAGATACTGATCAAAACTTTCGGACAAGTATTTCTATACGAAAAAGTGTTTACAGAAAGAGAAAAAAAATAAAAAATAAACATCATTGTAAAGTCATAAGCTTCTTCACTTCGTTCAGAATCTAAAGAGTGCTATCAAAATGAAAAATAAAATGTTCAAAAATTGTTGTATAGTTTTAATAATAACTATAAAACGTATACTAAACACAGAAATTAATTGTTTGCGAAAAATACAAGGTGGACGAAATCTATTTTTCAGAGCCAACTTGAAGCTGGTAAAAGTACATCAAAAAAATTTAAAAAATTTATAGATGTGGACAGAGGAATTTAAAAAATAGTAAATAATTATCAAACAATACCTGTTATATTTTTACGTGGAATTGCTCAAAATATTTCAATTTATTAATTTTATTAAAAAAAATAAATATTATAGGTATAGGTATAATTAATTTTTTTATAACTAATTCATTATTATATTGTGCCAAATTTTTATTTAATGTATTTTATTTATTTTTTATTTCGACGTCTAAATGGCCAAGTCCAAACGGCTGCGTCCAAATGGCCACGTCCAAACGGCCACGTCCAAATGTCCCTGTTCGGTGGTGCTCATACTTTCAGCCGAAAATTTAACTCTTGAACCCCTTTCATTGAAAATCTATACCTGCTGCTCTGGGAACACGTATAATGTATGGTGCTACACATTAATTTATTTTAAGTGTTAACAAATATCTTAAAATCATTACGTACACACTGTTATTATAGATGTCCGCACATTCTCAGCATGGTTAAAAGCATTGGATGAAAATAACAATAAAACTCTGCGAAAGCAATACGTAAAGCTCATGATATTGGCATTACAAAAACCGGAATTAACGTGTCCGTTTGAAGATCTTCCGCCTGAAACTTTAGATCCTCTAGAAAACGGAGTAAAATATCTAAATGTTATCCTTAAGATAATAGATGTTCTTAAAATATTAACTGCTTACAGGTGCACGAAATGGGAAGGAAATTCAAGAGAAAAGAAGGCACTGCAACGTGTACGCCAAAAACACCAGAAGTCCCTTATCCGTCGATGTGTACAGCAGTGTCCGTCAACAAGTGTCAGTATGCGTCTTCTCTTGTCATACCAAATGTAGTCCAGTGTTTCTATGCTTTTTCGGATGAGCCTATTTATAATTGGGATTTGCCATCTCAAATCGCTATTCCCAAAAATGGCCCACACGCTGTAGACATAGATTGGGAAAGGGCGTTGGCGGGTATGCAATTAAAACCAAATGAAATCAGCACTGATCTTTCGGAATCAAAAAAGTAAGTTTTATTCGAGTCGCTCAAATTCGTATTAATCATCAACATAAATGAGCTTGCATTAAAGTCAAACGTTGGCAGCTACTTCTCTAAAATAAAATAATTTAATCATATGCCAATTATAGGTAATATATAAAGCCATAGACGTTTGAACATGGGTTCAACATATTCTTAAATACCTAAGTATTTTTACAAAACTCGTAGGTATTCCTGATATCATAATAAGTAGGCTATATCACTTGTATTAAAATAAAAAAATAAAAAATATACTTAAGTTATTATTTATATTAATTAATACTTCTAAATTACATCAATCACATACTGAACGAAGTGAAGAAGCTAGTGTTTTTACAATGATATTTGTTTTTTTTTCCTATGAACACCTTTTCGTACGGATCTACTTGTCCAAAAATCTCGATCAGCAACTTTTTGAAACCGGATTTGTCTCTAGTTGGTATTTTAGAGAGGTTATTTTTTTAATTTTTCAATTCCTCATTTTTTTATTACCCTTATTACCCATTATTTGACAAAAAAGATTCGGAAACCAAAATTTTTTGATCCAAATTTTAAAATTTAAACATAGATAGACGATAATATGAAAAACATTTTGGCGCAAGAAAATTTTGAACATCAAGAAAAAAATTTTGGACATTTTTCTAACATTTTTATTCATTATTTTTTTTTTTTTTTTTACTTTTATTTATTTATTAGAAAATAAATAAATAAAGAAAAGTAAAGTATAGACAAGAAAGCCGGACATATTTCGCACCACGGATATTCTTGGCTCTTCGGGTCAGATACTCTTGAAGGGTGTGTATAATTTTAAAGAAACGATAAATAATTTCTTCAATAAGTCGATTCTGAACAAAAGAAGTTAATAATATAAAGAAAACTAACAGTCGTCATTTTCAACACACTCACCAAAAGTATCTGACCCGAAGAATATCCGTGGTGCGAAATATGTCCGGCTTTCTTGTCTATACTTTACTTTATTTTTCTTTACTGTGCTTTACTTTACTTTATTTCCTAAATGTTTTAATTAAATTATATAATCTACATTTAGTATTAATATAATTTTTTTTTTCGAAAAAAACTACCCACAATTATTTGATAAAATAAACTCGGTAAACATCAATTTTTATTTACCATTAACCATCATTTTATTTTTTTCTCTCTTTCTGGAAACACTTTTTCGTATAGAAATACTTGTCCAAAATTTTCGATCAATATCTCTATAGAACCGTACTCAGATGGTACATTAGAGAGGTCCTTTTTCCAATTTCTCAATACTTTTGTCAAAAAAGGGGAAAAACTCAAAAAATTGTTAAAAAAAAGAAAAAAATATGTAATTACCGGACTTTCCGTAAAATTGAAAATTACTTTTTGACATAACTTCTAAAATATTGCAACTAGGGACTTAAAATTTTCACAAACCACTAAAAAAAGATTACGAAAACATTTCATACAAATTTCAAAAAGATTGATCAATTTTGAGTTAAGTACAGCATTTTGAAAATTTCTTAAATTTCTCATTTTTTGTTAGTTTTTATGTAATAAAATTTTTGATTTTTGATATGAAGACTTGAGAATTTAATATGATCTCACTGACATATATGTCTAATTGACCTGAAAAAATCTCAAAAATCGTTAGTCAACTTTTTTTTTTATGCCCGTTTAAAGTTAGAATTTCAACGAAATTCTTTAGTTTTACCTAAAATTACGCATTTTAACGTACATAAAACTGACCAAACCGATTGTTTTGAAATTTTATGCCTAAATAGAGAATTTAATTGCAAATCTTTTGGTGCAATAAAATTTCTTACGGACGAATAATTAAACATCTTACAAGGGTTTGAATAAAAAAAAAATCGGATTAAATACAGACACATATTACAAAATATCTATAGGTGGGTTATAAATTGTTGCTAAAGGTTGATAATGTTTTATAGCATCTTATGTATTTTCGACGCTGAATACGATGGTGTGAATTAAAATCCACGTGCAACAATAGTTTTGTAACTATTTTATTCTATTTTGAAAATTCAATATTTTCGGTTATTATACTAAATAGCTAATAATTCAATTATTTTTATAATACGTAGCGACGATACTGTTATGACGTAACAGTGCCAGGGTTCGATTCTTACCTGGCAGCCCGATTTTTTTGTATTTTTTTTTTATATTTATTAACTTCCTTCATTCAGAATTGTTTTATTGAAGAAATGATTTATCGTTTTTTTTTTAATTCAATACACCCGTCAAGAGAATCCCACTCGACGTGCGAAGAACACCCCGACAAGCGAAGTACACCCTTTTTATTTATTTATTTATTTTTATTTTAGATCATATTCTGTAGACAAAAAAGATCTTTGTCAAGTTATGTACATAGAACAAAAAAATCGGAACGTGACTGAAGAATTCAGTTGGAACGACGCCAGTATATTAACTGGAGAAATAATACTCGGTGCTGAAGGATGTACCGACCGGAAAATGGATGTTCAAGTAAAAACACAGCCCAATCTCGATAAAGAATCAACAAGTTTCTTTGATAAACTTTATCCTGGCGATTTTAAAATATACGCGGAACCGTCGTTTATTGAAGATATGATACCGGTGAAAAAACGCACGGAATCTGGCCATAAAAGTAATTGAGTGAAATATTTTTAGCTGTCACATAAGCGGTGGAATGGCTAGGTGAGGTTTTAGTGGTTGAAACCGTTCTGACTTGATTTTGCATTTTTTGCAAATCGAAGAATATTTTGGTTTTTCTATGTTTTTTTTTTTAAAAAAAAAACGTATGTAACTGTATTTTTGGCTAGTAAAAGTGATTCATTTAGCCATTCCACAGATTAGATTTATTTATGCTACTTATTGACTATTTTAAAAAGTTATTTATCAATTACAGTAGTATTTCCTAAACGCAAGGGAAAACCACTAAAAATTTGATTAAAATTTTCAGATATACCAATCTCTAAAATTGTATCAAATTGATTTTAGTTATTAAGTCGTAACATTCTAAACTCTATTAATGATATTTACCTATAAGACTGATAAAGACCAGGAAAAAAATTAACCACTTTATTTATAGAAGCCATATTTAAAACTAAAAATTTTAAATTTTGTATTTGGTACAATTTTTTTTACTCAGATTCTTTAAATATTTATCCATCTATGTACCAGTAGCGTAGCGTGGAGGGTGCGGGAGGGGCGGTATGCCCCTGGTGGCACTTTTTGAGGTTGGCATTTTTCGAAGGAATGTAAAATAAAGTTGTTTCACCTTAGTCTTAATTTAGAAAGCAGCGAGCAAACAAAAAAAAAAATTGTATACTTCGCTAGTCGGGTGTTCTTCACACCTCGGGTGGGATACTCTTGATGCTTTTTACGGTTGCATTGAATTTTAAAGAACCATTTTTAGTAATTAGCGAAAGTTTCTAGCTGCATTATTTTTTTATTAATGTTAAAAAACAATTTTAAATTTTACGAAAATCCGGTAATTGCATATTTTGCCAATTTTTCAACAGATTTTCAACGTTTTTGAAAAAATATTGGAAAATTGGAAAAATTACGTCTCTAAAGTACCATCTAAGTGTGTTTTGGGATCTATAAAGATACTGACTGAAACTTTTGGACAAGTATTTCTATACGAAAAAGTATTTCCAGAAAGAGAGGAAAAAAATAAATAAACATTATTATAAAATCATAAGCTTCTTTACACCGTTCGGAATCTAAAACATCTCATGAAATTTAGGCATTAAAGCAGAGAGCAAAAAATGAAAATAAAAGTAAGGTCTTTGAAAAAATTGAAGCAAAGAGCAAAAAAAAAAAAAGTACATTTTTTCTTAAAATCTGATGAAATGATTTATCGTTTTTGTAAAATTCAGTACACCCGTCAAGATAATCCCACCGATCGTGCGAAGTATGTCCGGTTTTTTAAATTTTTTTTCTGTGTACAACGTCTCGTATGGAAATTCTTGTCCAAAAGTTTCGATCAGCAACTTTCTGAAACCGGATTTGCCTCTAGATTGTACTTTAGAGAGGTCATTTTTTGAATTTCTCAATTTTTCGATTTTTTTTTGGAAATAACTACCCAAAATTTGACAAAAACGACTCGGAAACCATCATTTTTTTATCTGGACTATATGAAAATTTAAACATAGATAGAAAACCATATAAGATAGATTTTGGCACAAGAAAATTTTGAAGATGTGAAAAAAAATGTTGGACATTTTTCTAAATTTTTTTTTTTTATATTATTGACTTCCCTCGTTCAGAATCGTTTTATCGAAGAAATGATTTATCGTTTCTTTAAAATTTAATACGTCCGTCAAGAGAATAACACCCGTCGTGCGAAGTACACCCATCGTGCGAAGTATGTCCGGCTTTTTTTCATTTAATCTGATGAGTCTAAAAAGAATTTCCTGAAGTGAAATGAAAAAAATTTAACAAAGGGTGTAATTTAATTTCAAGAGATTTACATTATTTATATTTAATGTTTGCACACCCTAAAATTAAATGGCAAGTGCTGCCTATGAAGGCATGCATAGATTTTAAAGGATGGTTCAGATTAAATAAGCATTTTTTTTTTCTTTATGTATATAGAAATCAAAAATGAAAAGCAATGTGAAACGACAAAATGTGCGAGAAGTCGATCGGCTCAAGACTGTTCTAATTCCAAATCTCAAATCGGTAAACACGGTAAAACGTTTATCGATGTCAAAGACGTTCCGAATTCGAAAACTCATCGCCAAAGTGCTGGACACGAATTGGTTAGATTGCGCAAGGACAAAAATGAACGTGTTAATAAGAAAGAAAATAATCACAATGTGAACACTTTGAAAAATATGTCGTCCGTTGCGCCGAAGAATCCGAAGACTAGTGACGCTGAAGAAAGTTCGGGTTTAAAGAAACAGCCGAGTGAATATGATTATCTTATTGAACCAGTGAAAAAAAAGAAAATCGCGTTTGAAAAGGCTTCGTCGGATTTCCTGCGTAGAGTCAACATCACCGCCGAAGAGAGTTTTGAAGACGCAACGCGTTATAACAGCGATAAAACTACCAGCGCTACGGATTTGGACACATCAGACGCCTCATCATTGATTTACCATAATTCGAAATAAATGCAATATTACAGTATTTTAGTTTCGTAAATATTTTCAAAAATATTACACGTACTCAAATACTGTGACGTTATATTTATTTCAGGATCAATGACCAATATTAACAATGTTTTTTAATTTGTTTTATTTATTTTGACTAATTATAAATTTTAAAAAAAAACAAAAAAAATGTATCAAATATAATTAAATAATTAAAAATTTATTCAAATATTCTGAGTTTATATGCGAAAATTCCAGTTTCAAAAAATTTACAAATTTCGAGCTGAAAATGTTTGTTTAATTGTATTTATATAGGGAGAAAAATTGGAAAGACAAAAATCGACGAAATTTAATTCAATCATAATTTATAAATGTTATGATTAGGGCAGAGAAGTTATAGGATTTGCATGTTTTTTTCTGAGCCTCTATTTTATAGCAAACCATATATAAATATAATTCATAAGCCCCATATTAATTTTTTTTTGCATATTTTTGCATATTTTAAACATTTAAAAAAAAACTGCATATATCGTTATTTTGTGCATATTTCATGCATATTCTACACATTCATACATTTTTAAGGGAAAACTTGCTCAATTTTTAATTAATTAAAAACTGTATGGTATTATTTTATTTGTAACATATTTAAATCACACACACATATATTATATACTATATATTATATTATATTATTAAATCTAAGATTCAAGATTCAAGAAAACTATTCTGGCTGCTGACAATCGCCGATCATTCGACGTAGAAAATATTTTAAAAAAGCCGGACATACTTCGCACGATGGGTGTACTTCGCACGACGGGTGATATTCTCTTGATGGGCGTATTAAATTTTAAAGAAACGATAAATAATTTCTTCAGTAAAACGATTCTTATCGAAGGAAGTTAATAATATAAGAAAAAAAATGTCCAAAATTTTTTTTCACATTTTCAAAATTTTATTGCGCCAAAATCTTTGGGTAGAACACGATTCCGCGCGTTCATTGTTCGGTGTTACCTTTTTTCGACCTTTTTTTGAACCCAATTTCCTATTGTGTTAGAATGCGACATTGCCATTTTTAAGAATACGATTCTGTGAGTTTTTCTTTTTTTCTGTTGCATGAATCCGAATTTTTCCGAGCTTTTAGCTTTCATAAAATGTAAAACACACAATTTTATAGTGGTCATCCTTCAACGCATGTAGTAATATCTATTCTAATGGAGATACAAGCCGAAACTATAACAAAAATTAATTCGATTTCGAGAAACATTCACCAAAAAATGGCATCATCCGATTTCCAACGTATACAAAATTTTATAAAACATTTTAATGATTACTAAATACTTAAAAATATTATAAAATATTTAACTTCTATTGGCTTCGTGTACCAAGGGAAAAAATTGTATTAAATTAATTAGGTATATTAAATCATTTTTATTTTTTATGACGGCTAAATTATAGCTATTTTATAACTACCTATATAAATATATAGTTAAATTATAATGTACTAAATTTGTTTATTTGTGTGTTAAATTTTTTTTATATAAATGTATATATATTATATATTTTTTTGTATCCACTTAGAGTATCCCATATAAGGAGTGAATAAATGTAGAACCGAGCCATCTTTAATAAATTTGGCAACCTTGCACCAAAATCTCTTTGTATTTCAATGAACAATAGAACGCGCGGAATCGTGTTCACAAAAAAAAAAAAACGCGCGGAATCGTACTCGTTCCAAATCTTTTTTATAGGATTTTCTATCTATGTTTAAATTTTCATAAAATTCTGATCAAAAAATGATGGTTTTCGAGTCGTTTTGTCAAATTTTGGGTAGTTTTTTCCAAAAAAAACATTGAGGAATTGAGAAATTCAAAAAATGACCTCTTTAAAGTTCAATCTAGAGGTGAATCGGGTTTCAAAAAGTTATTGATCGAAACTTTTGGACAAGTATTTCTATACAAAAAGTTGTACACAGAAAAAAAAAAGAAAGAAAGAAAAAAAAATAATCATCATTGTATAAACATTAGTTTCTTCACTTCGCTCAGAATCTAAAACATAAGTTACAATATTTTGCATATTTAATGGATTTGATGCATATATTCAAATTTTTCTGTGCATATTTGCATGCACATTTTTCAAATTTTACCTCCTATAACTTAGGATTTTAACTCCTATAACCTATAACTGCCCTAGTTATGATTATATTTTATTCCATAATTTTACAAATAAATATACTACAATATACCTACTTATGATCGGTAAGAAAATCTAGTTAAAGGCAATTATACTATTTTCGCCAAATTTTTCGGATAATTTTTTCTCATGCTTGGCCAAACCTACTGAGAATTTCGAAAAATATACATATATCTAAATCATGATATCTAATTTATGTATCAAATGTAAATAAAATGTTACTTGTTATGTACAGTACAAAAAGACCTAGTTTCTAAAATAATGAAAAAATAAATATGTACTGTATAAACCAGAGGTTTCTAAACTTTATATGGCTTCATATCTTGAGCATTTTTTCGATTTTAGCGACCCCCAACAATAATCAAATTTCTTTTTATTTTGCATTTTTGCTTGTCGATTGATAAAAGTATAAAAGACACCGAATAAAAAAAAAAAAACATTTTTATATTAAAATTTTTATCGAATTATTTTTATAAATGTAAACAACTCTAATTATTCATTTAATTTTTACAAAATTGTGTAATATTTAAAATTATATAGGTATATGAATACGTGTAAATGAACATAACATAAAAAAAAAAACATGTATGTATATATATATTTATATGTATAGTCGGCCATATTTCGCACCATGGAAATTTTTCACTCGAAAAAAGTCATTCACAGAAATATTTTTCAAATTTCTATATTTACATTTCCATAAAGATTTAAATTCTGAACGAAGTGAAGAAGCTAATGTTTTTACAATGATGTTTATCTTTTTTTTTTGTACTTTAGGGATGTCAATTTTGAATTTCTCAATTTTTTTTTTTTAAACTACCCAAAATTAGACAAAAACGACTCGGAAACTATCTGATCCGAACTATATGAAAATTTAAACATAAATAGAAAATAATATGAGAAAGCGCAAAAGAATTTTGGAGATGTGAAAAAAAAAATTTGGACATTTTTCTAACATTTTTTTTTCTCATTTGTTCAATATATTATTAACTTCTTTCGTTCAGAGTCGTCTTATTGAAGAAATGATTTATTGTTTCTTAAAAATTTAATACACTCACCATGAGCTGCACACCCGAGATGCGAAGAATACTCGTCGTGCGAAGGATGTCCGGCTTTTTAATTACATTCTCGCCGAATTTAGACTAGCTTTTCATGAATTTTGCAAAAGTATTGAGAATTTTGAATAATTTGACTACCTACCCTAAAATGCCATCTAGATATAAATTCTGACTAAAAAAGTTGCTAATCAAAACTTTTGGAAAATATTTTTATTCGAAAATTGTATCGTGTACAAATTCTGCACAATATTAAACCACACAATTTTCAAATTTTGTTTTGCATTTTTCATATTTTGATATTTAATAATTTTTTTTTTTTAATTTTAATTGCAATTTTTTTCATATTTACGTTATTTATAAAAATATTACGTGTATCTACAGGTTACATGTACCTTAAGGTTACATTTAAACTCATTTTTGTTTATTTTAAGCCATTTTTATACCATTTTAATTTTCATACATTTATTTTTTCACATTACCTAATCTATAAAATTTAGCCAGATTCTCACTTTCCTATTTGTTTAATAATTAATATTTAATAATTTAATGTTATTTCAAAAAGTGTTCAACTAAGAACAGATTTATATCTGTACAACTTCTCTCGCCGCCTTCTGTTTGAAAATCTAAAAAATTATCCAACTGTGCAATGCAATGTATATTACTGTGTACAGGTGAAAAAATATATCAATATAAGTATTACTTTTCAGTCATCATTTCAATTTGAAATCCAATAAATATCTCAGAATAATAACACCAGGGATAATTTATGGCTTTTAAAATATGAATAATTTGTTTTCATTACTAACACAATGACAAACTGTTCTGGAACTATCTATGTTTATACAGTAATAATAGGAAATTTCTAATCATTTTGAAATTATTAAAATATTTTAATTTATTTAAATTACTATATAGATTTATTTTTGTTTTTTTTTTTTTGTGCTTTTTCGCATTTTGTTTAAGTCGTTTTTTGAGTGCTAAAAGACTTTTTAATGTGTATAATTAATAGGTCTTTCCACAACTCCACGTTATACGTCTCGCACAATAGTTAGTATGCAGAAAATATTAACAGAATTTATTTTCAGTCATTATTATCGATAGTTCTCACTGTTTATATTATAATTTTCGTGAATAAAAATAGCGTTTCCAATCTGTAGTGAACAACAATAGTGAATTGACTATACAATGTTAAACTATAGAGTATAGACTTATCTGGTTATACATTATAATAGAAAATTGAAATGTAATTTAATTTATAAATTATAACTAATAACTGCGCATTTCTTAAATTAGAGCTGCGCGTTTTTCATTTAGAATTACGCAAATTGTGTTCAAACGGACTGGATAAAAATATAGGAATTATTTTATACAACTCAGTAGTATGTAAATGTATGTTCTGAGTCCACTTTTCAAAAAAATTACAGGGAAATCACGAAAATTTGGCGGGCGATTTCCACCTATTTTCAGTACCCCTTTTTTTTGCGATTTTCACCTATTTTTGGTACCCTATTTTTTTCTTGTGTATGTTCTGAGTCCACTTTTCAAAAAAATTACAGGGAAATCACGAAAATTTGGCGGGCGATTTCTACCTATTTATCGACTGATTTTTTTTTTCAATTTCGAATGTACGATTTGCTTTTTCTAAAAACCCATATGTATGTTCTGAGTCCACTTTTTACAGGGAAATCATAAAAATTTTTCAGATAAATTTCTAATTTTTAACCTTCTCGGTACGCGCATGCATAATGAAACTAATTTTTTTTTAATAGCAACCGGTATTTTTGATACTAAATTCGGATAGACTGAATTTTTTTAAGTCTTTTTGACCAATTAACCATGGCTCTAAAACTAAAATTGACTAAATGAGAGCCATTTAAAATTTAATAAATAATACATTTTTACAATTCATTATAAAATGCTTAAAACCATTTATAATTATTTATAATTGATTACTTTTTGAATATTTTTACGATTTTTTTTTTTTATGCGTTTTATAAACAAGATTAACATAATATGGATATAAAATTATTTTATTAAAATTGATTACAACTGTTAATTTATAAAATACGAAGTTATTGAGGTTTTGCATAATAAGATAATCTTAATTGAGATAGTTATTCAGATAATTTAATACTAGATAGTCATAAATTATAACAATAACAAATGCATTTATTGCACATGAATATGCACTATTATTAGATGTATAAGACCAT